>CBVK0100005057.1:0-15653 GCA_900067695.1 Picea abies | reverse complement strand
TATTATGATCCCTCTGTATAAATATCAATTCAAAATGATTGTAAAGGGACTTTTTCACGTGAAGAATAAAGCTTTTAATAAAGAATATCATTCACAGAAGAGAAAGAGATTCCTATATTTCATCTCTTGAGTTTATGTGTTTCTTGTTTCATGTGTCATTTGTTTTCATCAACCATTCTCTTCCATTAATATATGTGTTATAAATGTTGTAATTTGGTACAACCTCCACTGCAAAAACCATTCAAATGAATCAATCTAAGTGTAGGCTTCCTCTGTCTTACTATAAGTAAAATATCACCTCTATTTTGGTTTAATTTCCTTTATTATTTAAATGAATTCTTTGTTTTAAATTATCAAGCAGTTTCATAACACATATAAGATTAATTGTTAATTCTTCTATTGAAAAAAAAGTAATATTTTTCTTTACTAGATACATTGCTTCTTGTTTCAATTAATTTATCTCAATCATGTTTTTCATACTATTAAATTATGAAGTAACTTAACAAATGAAATCAAGCCTCTTTTATTTCTGGTAATCAATTATTAAAATCTCAAGCTAAAATTTTGGGCAAAATCTTTTATAAACAATTTTATAAGTTGTATCGAGATGTATTGACATTGTTCCCTAGACTAGAACAATCTCAGGAACAACATATGTTTGGCGTTGTTGTCGGGGATCGAATTTAAGAAATATATTTTCCCTGGGAAATACGATAGTAAAACATGTTCATCGATGGTGAACAAGAGTTGGAAAGGTTGAAATCATTCACCTGGAAACTCCATATTTTCAATCATGGCATTAGGAAAGAAAAATGCAACGGCTCGCCCAAATCCTAAGAAAACAACGCCAATAGAAAATCCTGAAAGACTACTATCTAAGAAAAATCCTAAATATAGACTCACTACTCCTCCTACCATCCAATCCACTTCTAAGCCTTTATCTTCCATTACTCCTAATTCAAAAGGAAAATACCCTATTGATCCAAAGGATTCCTCAATAAAATCTCCTACAATCCCTTCAAATCCATTTATGCTTTCATATCCCAAGGAACCCCTTCATATTTCTCCAAAACCACCTTTGACAGTCTCCATAGCAAACTCCATTCAATTTTTCCTTGAAAGTTATATTGAACTTTCTCTTAAACATTCTATTGTAGTTTCCCAAATGCATTTTGATAAAAATTCTCCATTTATTTCTCCTAAAGAGTCACTTGAGAATTCTCCAAACCTTTCCCCAAAGGAATCTCTTGAAAATTTCCTTGTTTGGTCTACATCCTTGAAATTTTCCTTCTTAGGTCCTAAAAAAAAACTTTCATAAATCCCTCTTCAAGAAGAAGATCCTTTCAAGACTTATATCAATCCCCTTATTCCTGAGAATTCTCAGCTGATAATTGATTACCTAGCTATGGTAGGGAAAATACCACAGCAACAACCACCCCCTCCTCCTCCACCTAGAGTGTTCAATAAAGTTGTTGCTAGATATGCCCCTTTGAATCTTCCTGGTAATTTACATGATTTTCCTGATAATTATCTTAAAATGTTACCAAAATTTTACGGAAAAAGTGAGATTACAACAATTGAACACCTAGCCTATTTTGATGAGTTTTATGAAAATTTTGGACTTGAACATAAGGATGTCTATATGAGGCTATTCGTCCAAACATTTGAAGGGGAGGTGAGAACCTATTTAAGGGACTTCCTCCAAATTCTTCAAATTTTTGGGATGCATTAGAAACGGCTTTCCTAAGGCAATGGGGAGAGAAGAAGGACCATTTGTATTATTTGACTGAGTTTGGAAGTTTAAAAAATAAAGTTAAGGAATCTGTCTCAGATTTTATTCAAAGATTTAATAAACTTTATAACAAAATCCCATCATATGTTAAACCCTCACAAACAACTGCAAAAGTTACTTTTGCAGGTTCCTTTGATCCTGATATTGTCTTATTGTTGAGAGAAAGGAGATCCACAACTTTAACAAACATGCAATATGATGCAGTCAAAATTGAATCTAATATGATCGCTTCAGAAAAAACTAAAATTAAAACTATAACTAGTGTAAGAGAATATAGAAGACCAAAAGAACATGCTAGACCATCGGGATCATCCAAAAATATTTAGGATAGTAAAATTGAAGAGATATCCAAAATCATTAAAGACTTGTCCAATAAATTAGTCTGGATGGAAGTTGAAAGAAGAAAGCCTAAGGGAGATAGGAATCCAAATCAATTTAGAAGAAAATTTAACAATCCTCCTCAATTTCTTAAAAGAGAGAATCGAAATAATGAATAGTCCATTCAAGCACGTTTAAAAAATGAGAATATGTTAGATGATACTAATGAAGAAGGAGAATTTGAAAATATTGATGAAGAAATGAATAATTTAGAAGTTGAACTTTCATAAACATATGTGACCCAAGATAAATATAAGAAATCTTTAAATTTTAATGAAGAGGATAATCATAATCCCATAGATATACAATCATATCAATATAGGATTTTCTCATATTTATTACAAGGTGAACTGCATAAAAAAATATGATCTTAGGCCCAAACAGAATGCAAACAAAGCAAATGAAAAAAATCAACCTAAGAAAGTTATTATAAAGGATAAATCTAAAGAGGCTTCTACTTCTAATAAAAAAATTGATCAGCCATATGCTAAAAGAATAGAAGGTGAACAGAGGGAAATAGAAAAGCTTAGAAATACCTTTAATTTAGAATATGAGCTAAGATTAAAATAAATGTCCCCTGATGGGGTGAAATCTAGAAACCATGCAAACTTGGAAGTTAATACCCCCAGTCGCTAACCTCCCCCTTAGTCTCTTCCGCATGAGTAGAATGCACTTGACGAGAACGGTGATGCGCCTATGTGGGAAGCTAGAGTTAATGGCGCACTCAAAGTGTGAGATGGATTCTACCAGGCCTAGTATTTCTAAGCTTTTATAATTCCCTATGTTTGCCTTCTATTCTTTTAGTAGACGACATGACTCCGGTTTATCCCTCCCACTCTAGTTTTTCTTCCTCTGGGCATCCTCTCCTCCTCCCAATTGTCATCTCTACCCCAACTTTCCTAATGCCAAGAGAAAGGGGAAATCCCAAGAGAGGATTGGCCTACTATAGCTTTGCTTCTCCACACCGTCATCCTGGAATTTTCGTCGAACCAGTTCTTCCCCCCCATTTCTCAAGACCACCTTGTTGGCCCTCCTTTGAACATTTCACCAGGCTCCGCCCAAAATTGGCTAGATGAAGACCAGCCCATGGCTTATGTTGAGGAAGAGGTCTCTCGGGATCCTCCTCTAGAACCTACAAACTCTTTCTTATTCTCTACCTCTGATGTTTTGACTCTACCCCTCACTTTTGGTCATCATTCCTGGGAAGGTGATTTTACTCCAGATTTGGGTGGTTTCCTCATTGAAGAAGAAATTCCTACATCAAAGAAGGAAGAAGAGGCTCCACCTGTTGTTGATTCTCAACCACCACCAGCATCAACCCCAGCGTCACCCAGCACATTGCGCTTCTCAAAGGAGAATTTGCAACTAATTTTTGAAATGAGACGGGATGTCGTAGAGCAGTTTCACCACCAGACTACTCCCTCTCAACGCCTGGATGTTCTATTCGATGCCCTGTCAAGCGAGCCAGTCAAGAACAAGTGCCCAACATGTTTCCAAACCTATGTGTTTGCTCCGCGACCTACCAATGGTGACGACCATTTGAGTTCGCCTACAGTCTAATTTCTTTTACTTTAATTTGTTTATTTGTTTAGAACAACCATGGTTGTAGATAACATGTTGTGTAGTGTAGAAAGTCCTTTATGTACCAAACTTCAGAAAACATTTGACAGGGTGCCACCTGTTATGGTTTCCGTATGTATGGCATAACAGGTGGCTAGTTTTTCCATGCATATTGTTTTGATGATAATCTAAGGAAATACAAAAATTTTATTTACTAAAAAAATATTAAAATTCATGTTCCTTTAATTGAATTAGCAAAGAATCCTTTGTATCATAAACAAATTTCAAAAATTGTTGATTGTTCAATTCCTACATTACAAGTTGATACAATTAATTTACAAGAGGAACATCCTATTATAATGTTTGGTCCACATATTGAAGAAAGATGATGTTCAATTGTACCATTTTATGTCACTCTTATTGTCCATGATCATTTGTAACACAATTGTATGTTTGATTCAGGAGCATCTCATAACCTTATGCCAAAATCAATTATGGAAAAATTAGGACTGGAAGTAACTAGACCTTACCAAGATCTTTATTCATTTGATTCTAGGAAAGTTAAATGTTTAGGAATGATTAAAGACCTAGTAGTCAATCTTGCACAAATTCCAGTAAGAAGTATAATGATGGATGTAGTCATTGTTGATGTACCTCCAAGTTATGGTATGTTAATTTCAAGATCATGGTGTGTGAAATTGGGTGGATCATTACAATTAGACATGAATATGCAACTATCCCAATTTTTCGACGTGAATTTAGAAGACTATGTAGATAAACAAAATTGGAATACACGATTAGTGATCCAAAACATCCCAAAAACTATCCTATTTATTGTGAAGCTCAAGACTTGGAATCATGTATTTTATCTGTAAATATTCAATCTGAAATTTGTATAGAAAATGTAAATATTTATTTGGATGAAAATAAACCTGAAGAGCATGTTAGCACTAAGTAAATTGCCTAGGATGAGGAAACAACTCACAAAGGTACCCACATAACCACTTTAGAACTAAAACTAGCCTTTCATTTTAGAGAGGGATCTCTCTTGTCACTTGGTCTCTAAAAGATAGGTTTTTTTTTAGGATAAGAGGCTAGATATTTGATTAGATGAAAGGGTTTTTAAGGTTTGTTGGCAAGAAGGAAAATAACTTGTTGGACAATGGAGTCAATTCTTTGAAAGAAAATGAAAACAGTGTCTGGTAGGTAGAACTCTCAAGGAAGAAAAGGTTGGGTAGGTGATGATATTTCAGTTTTTTAATTTGTTGTTATAGAATGGAAGAAGGAGAAAAACACATAACAACATTCAGAGCACCATAAAAGATTTGGTATGAAAAAGCTTTGGACATCTGCACTAGTATTTCATTCAAATTCAGAAAATTTGAACAATGTTCAATAAAAAATATTATTTGTGCTTCTACCAACACCTTGCACTTTCAAAATTCTCAAATATATAAGAAAACTAACTTCCTAGGCTAAAGAAGTCGAATTTCACTATTGTTCTATAATTTTAGATCTGATTACATCAAAAGAGAACAACTTGTAAACTACTTGCTAAAAATAGCAAATTCGCCTTGACCATATTAATGCATACAATATTCTTTGACAAAAAGAGATCTCTAGCATATTTTCAAGTTTGAGGCTGTTGTGAGTCATCAGGGACAGCTGGAGACAAATATTGGAGTGATTTGAGTGTTGAAAAGGCTCCCTGACATCTTTGCATAGCGAGTTGTTGTAACACGTTGTGTAACTGCAACCTACAGCAGTTGTGTAGCGAGATTTACACAACGTGGTGGATTTCTTTAGTAAACATCATTTAGGAGGTGGTTGTAACATTTATGGAGGATCCAACTCACTGCTATATCATTTACTAATAATTACCCAATGTCTTTCAACCTCCTATGTACTTACAACACTTGTGTAACGTGAGATCGCGACGCAAGTTCTATACAATGTAGTTTTCCAGTCAAAATTTAAAACTAATCATTTGTGGTTCCTCAAAAAGAAAAAGTGTGAAGATATGAAACCTATAGCTCATCCAGCTCTGCAAGTAGATCCAACTTTTGTCTAGATTCATCATAAACCTTCATCCTCGGCTTGAGAAACTTGTTTTCCTTTCTCAATGACAAATTTTTCCTTTTCAAGTTACCCACTTGCCTAAACAGTAGTGCATTCCTTCTAAGCTTTGTATGGGCATTTGTGAGGGATGCATAAGCATTGTTGATGGTTGGTCCACACTACTTAAAGTGTCTCTGAAACCTTAGATATGTTACTCTTTTACTTTCCATGAGTCGAATGATTAGGTCTTGAGCCTCCTTGAGTTGCTTATTTAGCCACTTGATGGTTTTCTCACCCCCTCCAAGTGAAGTATAAATCTTCTCAACTGGTGCAGGTTGGCCCTGTGCTTGTGTTTCCTTTGCAAGCTTTTAATCATAGGTTATATTTATGGCTGAGGATCTTGTTAAGGGGGGTGTAGGTTTAATCAAATCCATAGTCTTGGAACTTTGCATGCTTTCATTCTCTTTAGATGCTTCTGGAACCTTGAAGGACGATTCCTTCTTTGAACCTATTGCATCTTGTGGAGTTTGAACAAAAACCCTCTTAGCCAATTTTCTTTTCATTTCCCTATTATCATGAAAAACTAAGTTGTGAACTGTTGAGCTTCCTTAAGCTGATCTTGTAGCTCCTTGATTACTTGATCTTTCTCTTTTGGTTGCACCTAATCTTCATCCATTCCTTGAGTTGAATGATCAACAAACTGTGTATGCAAGGTAGTTATAGGAAATCTCTTGGCAGCTGACCTTGTGATTGGGCTACTAACTCTTGGTGTTTCCTCCACCTCATCAGCAAAGTGTAGCCTTCTACCCTTCTTCTTAGTTGGTTGGCTTGGTGAAAAATCATCAATCTCCTATTCTTTTCCCATGCCCTATTCTGTAGACCATTTTTCTTTCCCACTTGAGACTCTAAAGGCCACTTTCTCAGCAGATGAGGGGGTGTCTACTTTAGGATCTAAAGGAATGTTAGCTAAGGTTGAGAAAGAATCCAAGTCTCTACTTGATTTCTTGAGTTCTTCCACCACTAGCAACTTAACCAAGGACAAATGAAACAAACTGGTCTTAAGTTGATCAAAGGGTTCTTCCCTGTGAAATGCATCAGAAGCCTTATGGATAAAGGTATACCCTATCAAATCTTCCCTCACAAGTGAAATATCATTGGACCACTCTTAACATATTTTCATAATGCTCCAGTATGAATTCTCTTGAAATACTGGTGTCAAACCTCTGCTTTTTGTACTTAGGTTTCAGAAAATCAGTATACTAAACTGGATCAAGAGGCATACCTTTAAACCACTTCTCCCCCTGGACTGGAATCTTAGTTGCAGCAGCCATTGTGTCCTCTGATACCTAGAAGGTGATATCTTCAATCCTCGTCTGAACTCCATTTAAATTGACGGTGAACTCCTTTTCACCTACGCATTATATCCTTGAATCTTCTCACAGAACCTCATTTAGTCATCTTGCTCAAATGAAACCCTAAATGCAGGATCAGAATTCACCAACTCCAAGCTATGTGGCTCACATCTCAACACACTGCCTCCTTTGTTGTATTTCTTCTTCTCTTAAGTAGCCATGCTGCAGATGTAGGCTAAAACAGAGACTAGTAAAGATAGAGAGGTTCAAAGGCTAAAAACTCAGACATGGCACTTTACACAGCAAATGATAGGGTTAGGGTTTGTTCAAATGTGTCAATGGACTCAACAAAATGATGATAAAGTCTTTGGATCAAATGTATGTAGGCGCTTATTATTTGACAAACACAAAATAGAACTCTTGAATCTTTACTTAGCGAAATTTGGGGAGACAGAGGATGTGTAGCGTGCAATTTGTGTGTGAAGTTTGCGTAGAAGGTAGACAGGGTTTGCAAAGCGAGTGGAAATGTGGAATTTATTCTAGACAAGGTATCTAATTGAAGGCAGAGGGTTCTTTTGAAATGAAAATGGGAGGGGGAGACACGCATATGCCAACCAAAGAACGATTTGAAGTATGATTAGACTATTTTAGGGTGATATGACAGTTTGTGTACCGCCAAGGAGTTTGCACAGCATGTGTACTTTTTCTACAGACCAAGTACAAAACCACTTTGAAAGATATCAAATGTGTCATAATAATCTTTGGTGACTCTTTTCTTTCATAATGTTTCATAATATGCCATGATCTTGGCACACGGGAAGACCCAGGGTTCAACGCTTAACAGTGCACCAACAAAACCCCAACTATCGGCCCTTTCGGCAACACCTGCGAAGCAGGCGAAGTCTCACCCGAGGTAGAAGTAGGGGGGGTTACAGGACGCAGGTGTCTATAACTAGACTGGGACACAGATTTGTGATAATAACACTTCGCAGGATATTCTATTAACTCTTAGGAAGTGACATGCATTAGTTTATTAACCCTATTAACATCACATAACATAATCAAAGATAGATCTAGTGTAGTAACAACAAAAGATTATGTACCTTAGACACTTAGCACTTAGCACTGTAGGTTAGATATATCATTCATTTACCCTCAACACAAGTAAAGCACTTAAGAAACAATAGATCTATCTATTACACAACATAATCAAAGCACTAAGCAAATTTATGACAAAACTAACATAACACAAAGAAAACCATAAGAAACCAGATATACGTGGTTCACCCCAGTGTGGGGCTATGTCCACCAACCGCTTTGCCTCTTTATTATTCATCTGAATCTTACATTCATTCACTCCTGTGCACTAAGCCACAGTGTCGAGCTTCGCACCAGACAAGAGATCTGCGCACTGAGCACCAGATCCTCTTTCCAAAACTTGGTCAAGGCATAGAGCCAACTCTCTATCGAGCACAAAGCCTTAACACACATAATTCCTTTGCACAAAGCAACTCTGTTCAAAAAGACTACATTCACTTTGCTTGCTAGCTAGCTACTTCTACAATACATTCTTCTTTATTTATATTTTACAACCCCTTACAATAAGGCCTGATCATGGGAAAATCCCATGGGACGACATCCCATAAACTCATTACAAAAACCCTAGAGGACCCTTTACTGTGTCCACTTAACCCTCAAAATCGATGAGATCCGTGATCTCAGCTCCGCCTGGGCACTCCTTCCTCAACCAACGTGTCAAGGTTAAAAAGTGGGTCAAAGCTGACCGAGTTTCCCCAAAACTTGGTCCTAGGCTAACATAATAGTGTTCCAAGGAAGAAGAAGTGAAACCTTGAGGAGTAACACCTTAAGTCCTCAAGTATTCAAATCTCGAAGATGAATTCACTAGAGTGTAGGAACTTCTAGGCCCTAACAAATCTCTCTTTCCTTAGACTATTGAAATATATTTATGCAACTAGCAACTAGAATAATGATTCTAAAGTGATAGCACTTTAGGGATTTATAATCTTACCCTAGGCAATATATTCTTGACAGATTAACAAGTAGAAATGCTAGAGGGAAAGAAGCACCTTATGTTTCTCTCCTAGGGTTTTGAGCAAGAAATCTCATAATCTTCAATATGAAACAAGTAAAATTAACCACAAGAATTTATTACATAAACAAAATTGTTGATTGTTTACTTACTTCACCAAGAATAATCCAACCAAACCCTAGTTGAAGACTTTCCATGACAAAAATAACCAAGAGACATAAAAAATAGTTCCTCTAAGAAGATGTGCACTAGTTATTTCAGCTAATCAACCCTTTAGGGCGAAAATTTCAATCCTCCCTCTTTTGAGAGGTGAATTATGATGAAAAAAGAATTTAGACAACCATATTTATATGAAAAATCATGGCTCAATTACCCAACAATTGTGTCTTTTCATAGTTTTGAGCCTACATGTCAATTTTCTCATTAAAATAAAAAATAAAATCAATTCTTTACAAAATGACCCTAAATAGGGTGACATCATCCCTCATAGGGTGACGTTAGGCCTCCTCAAGGAGACATTGAGATGGAGAAGCATGACACTATGCCTCCAAAGGCCATGATCCCTGTCCACATGTGCCAACATCATCTTCAAGGACCTCCTCCATCAAGTATCCATCAACCCCAGCCCTGGGTGATGTCATAGGATAGGAAGGTGTACTATGGGCCTCCGAAGGAAAACACACAAGTGGGAGGAGTTGTAAATCCATGACAGGGTCATTTCAAAGTGCCTCCAAAGGAAATGTCCTATTTTTTTATTGTGCAAACTAGTCATCCCAATCTTGCCCCATGCATGGGATCTCTACATCCATCCTTGGGCTTCAAGCCCTCATGAAGTTCTGAACTAATCATCTCCTTGTGAATACATGTCCACCAAGAAAGGCCCTGCAAAGACAAAAAGATATTCCCTCCAAGGGTCCATGAGTCACAAGTATCATAACAAGTAAGCCACATATAATAATCAAACCACCCAAACATGTGCATCGACAAACCCCCATTTTCAAACTAAACAAATTCTCAAATAAATTATACAATTTGTCAAATTTAGGCATGGGAGGGGTGTCAAGGAATCCTATTGGATCAATCATTCCCTAGTTCCAAGGTGTTTCCCAAGGGAAACATATCTAAGCCATGTTTGAGTCTAAAGTGGAGTGGGGTAAACTTCTGGGCACAGGGTTCATGACATACAAGGGTTTGTATTGTCTCATTTATGGGTGCCTTTGTATAGGGTGAACCGCCCTTCATCCACGATGCAAAATTTTTCCAAGCCCATTTATTTCCATTAATTAATTAAGTTTCAAGTACCGAGTACTCCCTATGGTTAATCAATTAGCTTTGGGGGCAGTACCACGTAGTCACTTTAAGGGAGAGGTACACAGAGTGTCGATGGGGTATAATCTATCTTGTAACACACTTGTGTAGATCCCTCAACAAGTGAGACATCTATAAATGTGAAATTATGCTTTTGTGAGCCTTATGATTTTAAGATATAACAATTCATTTTTCTCAAGACCCCTTGGGCAAGCATCTAGAAGGTTTTATGAATGGATTTTATCTTTTTCCAGCTAATTTCCTCTATGGGCCTTTAGCCCCTTCTTCCCATGAAATGAGGTACAATCCCTTATTGTGTCAGTACAACCGAATATCCAAAAATATAAGGAGACTAAAGGAAAGAAGTATGGAAGGTTATAAATATGATCGGAAATGGACAATGATTCTTCAAGGAACCCCCCAGTAGCACTCTTCTCGAGGGTGACCAACTTTATGACAAAATGACACCTACTAGGGTTAAATAAGGAAAAGCATATAAATTCCATGAAAACATTCCTTAATCAAGAAATATCCTTTGCAATATGTTCAAATGTTTCAAATATTATATTGACACATACCATGATACCCAAACTCATTACCTCATGGAGCAAGACCCATTTCCCTCTCGGACCAGTCCAGTGTGGTGGATTTTTTTGTTGGTGGTGATGTGTATAATGCATCAATGAGAAAGAAGGGTCCTATGAGGCTATGATCTTTCTATATAGATCTCGATAATCCATGTCTGCAACCTGTGGGCAACTGCAACTGATACTACAACTACAACTGCAACTTAGGGTTTTATGAAGAAACCCTAATTTCTCAAACTTCAAATTTCATAATTCTGATCCAGGAACTAGATTCACCCTCCTAGGGAGACTTCCTAGGTTTGGTTACTTTCTCCAACTTCCTCCTTAAACAAAGAAAACATCATAATTATGGTTTATGCAGAAACCCTAATTCTGCAGCAGCTGCAACATTGAAAACTGAATCTAGGAGAGGGTGCACTAAGGCTAGCTACTTATTTATAAATTGTGAATCATTATCTTTTAGGCCTGCTATGATACCATGTTGATGTTTTTACTTATACAACTAGAAATTACAATTATTCTTTATTATTATAATCATTTAGCACATTAGTTGCATAAATAAGATCATTGAAAGTGAGGCAATCACATAAACAATAGAGACACACAAATTATCCTAGGAAACCCTCACAGGGGAGAAAACCTAGTAACAACTTCCTCAATATAGATAGACTAAAGACTGAACAAAATATCCTCCTCTACTCCTTCATTAGGAAGAGTAGCACAACACTTAAACAAGAAATACCAAGACATAGACCAAGATCCCTCCTTGACGTCACCCCTAGTTGCAGCAGCTACTCCTCCAAGACTTGCATACTTCTTCATAGTTGTAGAGCTAGTGTAGTGAGTTTTCAAATGATACACCATCCTCACATATAAATAAAATTTGTGGCATGGCGCTAGGGTTTTGATTCTTCACTTGGTGGAGCCGACTTCTCCTAGAAGTGGATAAAACCACTTTACAATTACTAGGGGTCTAATTTACAAATACTGCCATACAAGTACATGTTGACCAATCCACAAAACGAGATTTGATCTTATACAAGACCTAACTTGATCAATCCATAAAATGGGATTTGATCTATACAATAATGACCCAAATATAAGTAGAGTATTCTTTGAAGTTACAATAATTCAACACTTCCCCTTAACAAGAAGGGTATTCTACTAACAACATTAATAGAAACTTATTGGACTCAATACATCATCAAGAGGAGGGGACATCGTCATCATCTTTAGAAACACTATCGGTCATATCTATAAGTCATAGAATTTTTTTCTCGTCATCAATATCATCATCATTTGCAGCATGGAGTTGGATTAACATCATCATCATCAACAACATGAAGCTGGAACATCAACATCAATAGAACGAAGCTAGAACAACAACATCAACAACACAGAGCTGGAACAACATCATCAACAGTATGAAGTTGGAACATCAACATTATCAACACCATGAAGCTGGAATAACATCATCATCAACAACAACATAAAGCTGGAATAACATTATCATCAACAACAACATGAAGTTGGAACAACATCATCAACAACATGAATCTGGAACAACATCATCAACAACATGAAGTTGGAATAACATCATCATCAACAACAAAATGAATTTGGAACATCAACATCAATATGTGTGGCAACAGAATGAGGCAGGTGCATCAATAACATTTGTGGTACTCTGACAAACCGTCCTTATCGAACCTTTAGGATCTTCCCATGAATCATAAGATTCCCTAGGATATAAAATCCTGACAAGCTACCACGTGGTACTCTGACAAACTGTCCTTACTAGACCTTTGGGATCTCCCCAGAAATCATAATATTCCCTAGGATATAAAATCCTAACTAAGCTACCACTATTGACCACAACTCACATATACATGTACAGGTACTCTGACATACCGTCCTTACTGTACCTTCAGGATCTACCCAGGGATGATCAATCCCCTAGGATATAAAATCCCAACTGAGATACATGTTGTTGGTTAGGATACCATAGTATCATCAACATCACTCCCCCTTTCGAGGGTGGCCCTTTTGGACTACACCAAGATTGTCTCAGAAGTACTCAAACTTCACACAAGATAGAGGCTTAGTCAACACATCTTCAACCTTCTCATCTGTGACAACATATTGGAGCTTTACAACTCCATTCTGCACCATGTCACAAATGTAGTGGTACCAGATCTCTATGTGCTTCATCTTATCATGGAGCATTGGGTTCTTTGTCATATTTATGCAACTCTTGTTATCACATAGAATCATGGTAGCTTCCATCTCCAGATCGAACAAATATGTCAACAACTCCTGAAGCCATATGGCTTCACAACTGGAGAAACATTTTGCAATGTACTCTGCTTCTGTCATACTGAGAGAAATATTGGATTACTTCCTACTTTTCCATGAAGTCATGGCTGAACCTAAACTGAAACAACATCCTAAAGTGGCACTCTTTCTATCTGAACCACTTCTAGCCCAATCTAAATCAGTATAACCATACAGTTTGAAGTCATGATCTCCAGTATAACAAATACCATAATCCAATGTACCCTTAAGGTATCTCATCACATGATTTGCAGCTACAAGGTGAACATGTCTGGGATCCACCAAATACTGACTAAAGGTGTTCACATGAAAGCATATATCTATCCTGGTATTCGTGAGATAAATCAACAAACAAATTAGATTTCTATATAGAGTAACATTAACTATTTATGACGAAGTATCAACCAATAACTTCATATTCATCTCCATAGGAGTGGACATGGCTCTATAGTCCATCATATCGAATCTCTTTGAAATTTCCACAACGTACTTTCCTTGATTAAGGAAAATATCTTTTGGGCTCTGCCATACTTCAGGACCTAAGAAATAGTGCATCGGTCCTAGGTCCTCATTTCAAATTCGATGACAAGCTTCTTATTACAATATATGATGAGCTATTATTCATCTATCAAGAATAAGTCATCCACATATAGCATAAATATAATTGGTCCATCATTCTCAATGTTGAAGTAAAGGTTGGGATCAACTTTACTCTTGGTAAATCCCAAGGTCATTATAAAACTATCAATCTTGCCATACCAAGCTCTTGGAGATTGCTTCAACTTGCAGACATGAGTCTTCATGTCTTGTACTTTAAAACCAAATTTTCACATCACATTGTACTAATCTGGTACACTTTCTCAGCTGTATTCAATCTACATAATCATGTGTTGGTTCCATGTGCTTTCTGCAAAGCATTGTTTGTCTCATTGCCTGAGAATATATCCTCTACTTTTTCTGCAACTATTCCTTTTGGAAATGAGACCCTGCAATTTCTATTTCTGAAGCTGAGAATGACTTTTCTATTCTCACTATAGTTTTGAACACTAAGAGTATCTCCTATATTCTATCATGGAAACAAATTCATCTGAAACTAAGAGTGGCTGATACTGAAGATAATTTTTTCTTCTTTCATGAAGGTAACTCAATCTCAAATATAGGAACTGCTTCCTCTGAATCTCATACTATACCAGAATAATTGTTGTTCTAGTTGTCTTCAAGAACAATGGAACTATTTATTTGATTACTGGAGCAAGTGTCTCGTCATAGTATTCTCCCTCTTGCTGGGAGATTCCTCTGGACACAAATCAATTTTGTACATCTCTATACTGTTATCTGTAACATGCTTGATTTTTTAGATCAAACGTGGAAGTCACCACTAACTTCCCTTTTGTTCTTAAGGAAAAATACAATCCTTCTGACTAGCTTCCTCCTCTATCATTGAAACAAGGGAATATTCTTAGGATATTTCATGTCTCCTAGAAGTCTATGAAGCTACGATCTAGTCTTCTCAACTCATGGAATTTGTCTGTCGACCTTGGAAGACATCTCTTTTTCCCATTTGGTCCTTTCTAAGATCAGGATTAATTCAAGTCTCCATGCTCCCTATGAGGTTGTATAATCTTTGAATCCATCTTCTCTCTCTGATATGGCTCATCAATGCTATATGTCTTTGCATCCTGCAAAGTGTCACTAGATTATGCTAATCTCTTCCTGGTTACTGCATTGATTCTGGGTAGACCCTTCCGACTCTACTAACTCTTTTTGATGATCTGAAGAGTGATCAACTGCACCAAAGGGATTTTTTTGGTCATCTTTGGATCCTTTTTCTCCTCATGATCCATCTTCATATGAGATGTTTTTTATCTAGAAAAAGTAACTTATCCTTCTTATTATTCTTCGGTACATGGATGTATACAGTTATATGTATATAGCTTGGATAGTATGCTCCATGTATTATCTAATATGTTTCCTCCTGCAATCGTCACTATATCTCCCTCAGGGTTATCACCTGTGACCTACTCAGAACAAGAACAACAAGGGAGAAACAACATATATGAATACTACTCTGTATAATAGTAATAAAACAATAGCGAGAACAATCGTCACAATAGATCCTTTAGAGCTATCACTTGTGCCTTGCCTGAAACAAGGGTAAAAAGTAAGAAATACAATAATAAGGAATGAGAGAAACACTCTTCTAGTGTTGTGATCAATCATTCTTCCATGGTAAC
>CBVK0100005056.1:0-15653 GCA_900067695.1 Picea abies | reverse complement strand
TCTTGTACTTGAACATTTAATTGGGGTAAAAGGAGGTTGCCCCCTCGAAGAGTCTTATTATTGGAAATTATCTCTGTTTCAAGGCGTTGAGTACTTTTCCTAAGGTTTTTCCATGCTATATTGATGTTTGGTTCTTAACATTGAGGATAGTAGTTGGATGAGTACTTCAAATTGATTCCCTTTTCCAAAGAAAACTAAAAAAACTTCAATGATGAAAAATAAGTTGCATTATCGAATATGAGAGAGTTAGGTACCCCAAACCTTGTGATAATTTATTGTTCAAGGAAATTAATCACTACTCCTTCATTCACCTTGATTAGTGTAAAATAATTAGTAGAGGTTAGGATATACCTACATTGTTTGGAGGAATGGGAATTAATCTCACCAATGATGTACAATCCCCATTATTTGAAGGGTTCTTCAACAACAATAGGATGGAGTGAAACAAAAATGTTATACTCTTTTCCTACATCTTTATGGCATTATTCATAGCTTTGTGAATGTGCATGTGCATATTTGAATAGTGTAGGCCAATAGTACCCATCTCTCAATATCTTGTGAGTTGTTGAGTCTCTTGCAAAATGGCCTCCTATCAACATCTTTTTTTTTAGGCATCAAAGTAATAATCCATCATATTTATTTCAAAACATTATGCCATGTACAAGATGATAATGTAGAGATTTCAGTCTGAGCGCTCTTTTCTTCTTGTCCTAGAGGTGATACGAAGTTATGTCTTGTTGAAGGTAATACTTGAGATAGGTGTAATATGATCCTTCAAGGGTTGGGATGTAAGGAGCCTGTTATGTATACATAGTTGGTTCCTCTTTCCATCCGTACTCTTCTTGATTTTCATCACCAATATATTGTGTCACTAGTTTGAAAATGCCACGACCTTTAATGATGTTGGTTGGTTTAAATTCTAGGTAATATTATTGTAGGGATGTCATCTAGTTACCTTGTCTCTCACCCAAATCCTTTTGGATAAAGAGAGGTCTGACCTCTAGGTGAGGGACGATGAATTTAGTGTGGTTCCTCAAAATGTAAGGTCTAAATTATTTGATTTCTTTGTGGACAGTGAAATATTTCTTGTCCACTAGCGGGTAGTTTAGTTCAATACCTTGTAATCCAATGACCATGTATACGAATGGGTATTCATCTCCTTTATCATCCTTCTTTGTGAGAAATGTTGCAAGGGAATGATCAAATGAAAATATGTATAATAAGAATTCCTTAGTGAAATCTAGGCTTCGTAGGGATGGTGCAGAAGCTATCGAGACTTTGATAACTTTGAAATCCTCTTTCTCAATGGGTGTCCATTTGAATTGCACATATTTATTAATCATTTGTTGAAGTGGTTTGGAGATTTAAACGAATTCTAGAATGAATGTTCTTTCAAAGTTGATCTTTTTGAAAAAAGGACTGCATTGACTTCTTACTATGTAGTGGAGGGATTTGCAAGATAGATTATGCTCTCTCTGAGTCCACTAAAATCCCATCTTTGGAAATCACATGCCCTTTTTTATTAATTGGGTTGGTTTTCATTGATTTCAACCCTTGAAGCAAATCCATTAGAAAATTCTGGTATCCCCAACAATATGGTTAATGGAATCAAGTTTGTTTGAGGTATAAATAAATGAATATCAATGTATATGTAGGTAAGACTATTCTAGATCTATAGTACATATCGTGTCATTTCCAGTGATATGTGTAACGTCACATAACTCCTTACGGTTTGAGATTTATGGCTTTGTAAATTTGGAGAACCCTCATGAGTTATCTAGAACCCCCTAGAAGGTAAAATAAGTCAATTTGTTCTAGAATCTCCTAGAAGAAGTTTACTAGTCAAAGTGGTTATAACTAGGAGTTAATCATGATTTAAGTTGGTGCAAAAAGAAAATAATTAAAAAAAATTAGTTACAACTAGAAGTGGTGAGTTTAATATATGTGGATAAAGTGGTTGTAAGTGGACAAAGTGGTTAGAAGTGGGTTATCCCTAAAATAAGGAAGTTGGGTAAAGTTAGTTAGAAGATAACCCCTTGAGGAAGCTACTTGGAGAGTATAAATAAGAGAGAAAGGGTCTCCTATTAGCACCTATTGAGCACATTGAATATCTATTATTTTGTGAAAATTTTATTGCAGGTACTCATTGATACATCTGAATTTATGCAATTCTGAGGCAATAAAGGAGGGTTGACATCAAAATTTTTGGAGTTGCATAATTTATGCAAAAAAACCCTAGTTTTTGAGGTATACGTGGGATGCAATGGAGGAAGGCATGTACATATGTGGGTTGTAGTGAAGTAAGTCACGTACATACGTGGGATGTAGAAGAGGAAGAAACATACAGTTGAAAAATCCATGAAAAATTGAAGTAGATGTGGATGGCATGTCTCTAGTGTCTGAAAGTAAGCTCCCATTAAGGTCTACAATGATCAGGTACAACAGATCTATCTATAGGTTCAAAAGGTATGTCATATTCTTATGTGTAGTTGAATATTGTTTTCTACATGAGATATGGTTATGGGAGATTGAGGATTTTCCCTAGAGAGGATATTGGGTGTATGACACTTATTGTATGAGCCAAATCTACAAAACTATAGTGTTGGTATGTCTGGTATTTATCATTGGTACATCTTGTTGGTTTGAATGTTGAGGCATATCTTATATTTCTTGGTACATGGTTGAGGGATTTTGATTGTGATATATTGATATAGTTGTTGGTTTAGTTTGAGGTTGCATATCAATGAGGGTTTGATGTCTAGTCTATATGAGGGATTATTACACTTGATTATGATTGTATGCACACATATGGAACATGACTAGAGAGACATAGATGCACATGGTTAGAGTGATATTCTTGTGATATTGGGTATGAGATCTATGTTATCATATCTGATATATTGAGGAGATTATTGGTACATGTTGGTATATTTGGTATATGTTGGTATATTTGGTATATGTTGGTATAGGTTATTGGTACAGGTTGGTTATAGTTCGTTGACACATATTGGTATAGGTTTACAATGGTCTATTTCACAGTGGTAGTGTGGCATTGTTTTCATCAATTATTTGACACATATATTTCAGGGTGGTTGGATGGGGCAAGGATAGGTAGCTGTAACCACCTTCCGATTGTAGCCGGAGAACATAGGGGGTTGTAGACTCCTTCTGGTTGTAGCCAAAGAATTGGGTAGTTGGAGCTTCCCTCAGGTTGTAGCCTCAAAATATAGGGGGTTGGATCCTCCTTCCAGTTGTATCTAGAGAACAAAGGTTTTCACCCCACAGCCGCGCATATGCGCTCCAGATACGAAGATATTGCGCGCGTGCGCGTGCCCAGTGGGTGTAAAGCGCCTTGTCATTTTTTGGCCATTTTGTATAGTTTTGACCCCTTTTGTTGTGCTGTGGAATTAACCTTGTGCCATGAATGATTGTTTTTTTGTGTTGACGATGCAGAGTTCTTGTCGCCCTGTGTGGATGAAATTTCAGTGATAACAGATAGGTAGTTGTAACCACCTTTCGATTGTAGCCGAAGAACATAGGGGGTTGTAGCCTCCTTCTGGTTGTAGCCAAAGAATTGGGTAGTTGGAGCTTCCCTCAGGTTGTAGCCTCAAAATATAGGGGGTTGGAGCCTCCTTCCAGTTGTAGCTAGAGAACAAAGGAAGTCGGTGCTTCCAATGAATGTAATTCTTAAATAGATATAAGAAAACACATTTCATGGTTTTCTCTCGCATTGGGTTTCCACGTAAAAATATTGGTGTACTATGTATGTGTATGATTGCTCATTTTTCATGGTTTATTTATTTTGCACTTGTTGAATGATAATGGAAAAATGATCATAAAGATAAAAAAACACTTATATATTGTGGTTAAAATGGATTAAAAATATTTATTATTGATTCCCCCCCCCCCCCTCTTAGTAATCCAACACCCTAATAGTATGCCTTCTGAAACAACAAAAATGGTCTTTTTGTGATTCAATGAGATACTATTCTTTCTACATTATTCAAATATTTTTTTAGATGTCTTGGGTGATCTTCCCTTTTCTTTGAATAAATAATGACATCGTCGATATAGGCCACCACACTTTGACCATTAACCCTTTGAAAGAAATATCCATTTCGCTTTGAAATGTAGCTCATATGTTTATTAAACCAAAGGGAATTATTTTGTATTCATATGTCCCCCACTTAGTTTTGAATGTGGTTTTCAATCAGTCTCGTCCTGCCACAAGAACCTCGTTGTATCCTGAAAACTTGTCCAATAAAGAAAACATCTCAAAGCTAGAGATGAGTTGCAAGATATATTCCATGGGGGGGCCATTATAGTTATCCTTGTGGGAAGCTTAATTCAGGTTCATAAAATATATGAAAACTATTATTTCTACTAACTTGTTTCTAACGGGAACCATATTCAATACCCAATTTGAATGGAAAACTTTGAAAATGAGTCAGACATATATCATTTTCTTCAGTTCCTTATGGATAATAGGTTTGAGAGTTGGGTGTATCTTTCTGATCTTTTGTTGGAATGGATTGACACCCTCTTTAATGGGGATCACATGTTAGATTATCCGAGTGTCATAAGTCTTTAGGCCTCATAAGTCCACAAAAATACAGCTCGATACCTCTTGAAAAACTATGTGAATGTGTGTTGTTATTCCCTTGAACAATGCATGCCCAGGTTGATGTACTTGGGATGTTCAGAGGTCCGTAGAATGAATAAAAAATGAATCATGGTTGAAATATTAGGCTTAAGATTAGCATGCCTCCTAAACTTAGATTGTAGGTCGAATAGTTTCTTGAGAGTTAGGATATTCTTCAAGAAACAATTTTATTTTACTTTGCTTGCCTCTTCCTGATAATTTTTTAGGTCTTGTTGATGGGCCTCATCATCAATCACAAAATCTTGGAAAGAATATGAACTGGTAAGAAAGTTGATAATCTAAATATCATCATTGAATACTCACCAGTTTGTGATTTTATCCAGTATTGAAGGCCTAAAAAAATTTCAACAAAAAAACCATCATCAAGAGATATGAATCGAATGCTTCATTGGCCAATATATTTTCATCAATATTTTGATTACAAGGTATACAAGTGATCTTGAATGCGTCGAAAGAGTAGAGAATATTCCATACCTCTTGTTGATATGATTTTATATGTGGTGATAGGTAATGAATGGTATTTCATACCTATCAGACAATTATTTATGAATCGGTGAATACTTTAAGGTACTTCACCTCGAAATCAATGGCATTTTTCAGACCTTGGACCAAGGCTTCATATTCCGCAACACTATTGGTTCATTCAAATTCTAGGTGACAGGATATGAGAATCTTACATTGTTCAGGATTAATCAACACACATCCTACCTTAGATCCTTCTTGTGTCTTAGAGCCATCAAAGAACATGGACCACATGTCATAAATTTTTGTTTTATTAGTTGCACTAAAACCTAAGTTATTTAATATGTTACAAGCGATATTATTTGTTCATGGAAGGAGTTCAAATTGTAAATTTGATTGTATTTTAGATGTTTGCGCTTCATAGCAGCCATGGTCAGTTTCCAAGAAATAGTTACCAAAAATAGAATGTGAAAAATTGATAGGTTCATTATTATCGTCCAATTCCATTATCATGTGTTTCATGTGAGCTTTGTTGTTTACCCAAATCTTATTTTATTTTCCTTTAAAAGGAAGCCATAGGTAGGACCAATCAATGGAAAAATAACCTTGAAGTTTGGTCGACCAATCCCTGCTCAACAACAAACCATAACTTTTTGGTATGTCAACAACAACGATATATATAGTTTGATACACTCTAGGGTCGGATGCAAGACTAATTAATACAACTTTGAGTTCTTATTTTACTTTAACATATGTTCTATCCAACTATATGATCCTCATTTTAGTCATTTTTTGGACGACATTTATCTTTTGGCATACTAAAAAAGGCATAATGTTATAGGATGCACATGAATCTACTAAATAATTATCTAGATTAAAATTGTAAATTTCATAAGCGAGCAAAAAAGGTGGAACATATGATTTTGGGTATGTGCCTATGCTTGTTGCATTTCTGGTTGTTGTGATTTCCACTTTGTGTACTTCCTTTGTCTTGTCAATCAGGGGGATGTTGTCATTATTAACAATGATCTTTTTATGAACATTATTGGGGTTGAAAGAATCATCTAGTAGGTCATGTTGTTGTGTTAATGAGCAGATATCTAACATAGAGATGTTGTTTTTTGTATTTTTCATGTCTTCTATAATGTTATATCCTATAGCATGCATGTTTGGGTTGTTCATTGTTTCTATTTATTCTTCTTCACATGTTTTTTTGTTGTTTACTAATGTGTTAAGTTTGGTGTTGTTCCTAGCTAAGTTAGATGTACTTGGTTTGTCTGTTTTGGATGGAATAGCCTTATCCGATTTGTCATTGATTTTCCCTTGGGTTGGGACATTTGGTTTTAGGGTATAAAGAGGAGGAGTAATCTTCCTAAGAGGGATATTATTGTATTTGGAAGAGGGGATTATAGGATTTGGACCTTTGCTGTGTAAAATGTAGTTCTTGGGAGCAGCCTTAGCTACTGGTGCATCTTCCAAAAATATTTATTTTATTTTCTCATCATATAAGTCTAGACACCAGTTCCAAAAAGGAATAATAGATTCTAGGTGGAACTCCTCAGTAGTATCAGTTTGAGCCTCTATAGTTTGTTCATCATTTAATCTCTATTGGTCCAATAGTTGGTTGACAACTAAGGTCATGGAGTTAACCCATTGAGGCAAAGTCTGTTCTAGATGATTTTGTTGGTGATAAGAGCATAAGTTATCATTGTTGAAGCTATATATATTTAAGGCAATCTGAGAGGCTTTATGTGGTCTAGGTGGATTGTATTTCCTCTTGAAAAATGAGTGAAAGGTTCGAGGTCTTTATGGTCCTTCACCAACATTCTTATTAAGGTTGATAACTTCGTTTGATAATTTCTTAAATAACTTCACCACATTGTCAATATATTTGGGCTCCTTTTTAGGTGTCTTTTTTATAAGTAAATGTTTCTTTCCATCCAAATGGATTTCTTTAGAGTGTGGGAGATGATCCTAAGAGGATATTTCCCTTTCTACAGTTTCGAATTCATCAAATATAAGAGAAAAATTGTTTCTATTAGCTTGTTTGAAAAACAAATCTATAGAAGGAATATGATATTTCGTGTAGTATTCAATGGCTAAAGATTGTGCTGGGTTTTTATCAACAATGAAATTTGTTAGGACATTGATAAATATATGGTTGAAATATTTTACCTTTTCTCTTTTATCCATATTAATGGCTCCCAATTCATTATATAAAGATGTTGTTGTTTTCCTTTCTCCAAATTTTATTATAAAACCCACCTCAAAATCATCCCAACTTGTTATGGAACTAGGTGGCAGACTGAACTACCATGTAGATGCTCTTCCAAAGAAGGTGTAAGGTAACATCCTACATATCACATTTTCATGTTGAATGTTTATTAGATGAGTGGCTAAGAATATATTTTTTATGTGATCTTATGGTGAACCAGGTCTGTCTGGATCAAAATTAGGGAGGATATTGTCTGATTTTCAAGGAATTTCATGTAAGGGTCCTGCTAAATTTAAAGGGCCCTATGATATACAAGGTGGGATCACTACCCTTTGTTCTCTATTTTTACTCATGATTTTTTCTAGATTTATATCTAGGTATTCACCCTCAAATTTATCTTCGGCTTCAAAAAGGGTATGGGAAAATGTACTCAAGGGTACTAGAACATATTATAATGCAGTTTCGATGAGGTCATATATGGAGTGAACATAGATATTGGGATGGGTATCAGGTCTTCTCACATGAGTATATTTCCTTCTCGGAAGCTCAGAAGTTGTTGGAAACCTGCCAAATAACTTTGTGTAGGCGCAGGTAATATGAAGAGTTTCTAATAAATATTCTTGTGGTAAGTGAAACCAAGTCTTTGAATGAGATTCAGGACTTCCCGTGGCACTTTCAAAAATTGGGTTTGTATCTTCATAGGTAAATTCTTGTTCAGATTGATACCAGGGAACAGAGTGGGACCAAGGTTGTTTTCTAAATATTGATTGTGATTATGAAAAACATTTAGATAAGCCATAAAATTTGTCCCCCCTTCTATTTCCAATTATATTGATGAGGCAGATTCTCCCTGCAACAGTAAGGGGTACTCCTCGGTACACAGTCCCAACTAGACTATGCATTGTTTGGTTTAGGAGACCCATATGAAATTAGGCCTAGCTACCATTATTGGTTTTGGTTTTACCGGTTGGGGTTCGGTCTATCGATGAAGGTGGATGATGGATGGTTATTCAATGCAAAGATGTAGATGAATACTATGTATGAAAATAAAATTAATATACTTCTAATGTATCCTATCCTATCCTAGCTAGGAGCATGCTAAAGTAACTAGGTGAGTTGTAAATGAAACCAAATTTTGTATAAAACTCCCACACATGTAGCTAAGATGAAGGTGCAATGTCAGAAATATGTACATACATACATATAATCAGAAAATTCTAAATTATATTTTTGCATGCATTAATAACTCAATGAGATTAGGACTTGAAGATATACGAAAGAATAATCAAAATTGGAGAAAAACATTGAGTGCATAAGATCAGTCTATAAGAAAACAAAAATCATTACACTCCATGATAATAGCATACATCCCACTTGAAATAGTTCACAACAATGACAACTTCACACAACTTCACTCATAATTTCTTCTTTCTTGCAAAAAATGGTCCTTAGGGCTTCTCAATATTCATTAAGGGAGTATATGTTCTTGAATTAGTTCTTGAGTATATACTATGCTTGAAGAGCCCCTACAAAATGGAAATGTTCTTTATTTTATACAATCATTTGTAATTGCTAAGTGACTCTTTGTATTCCCCTTGATGAAGCTGTTAGAAAACTATTTAGTTTCATTTTTCTCAGTGACAAGTGTACATAATAAGGACAAAATTGGGGTTAGTTGAGAAAAAGACAAAATAGAAGATAGGTAATATAAATTTTTTATTTATATTTTGTATTATTCAAGGATTCGTGTCCCTAAGGTAAACTTTCCACACCTTCAGCTAGTCATACAAGGATATGATCCTTCAGGAAAGTAATTATTGTAGTGTTGCAACATGCATAGTTATTTTGTCTAGTTTTTTCACTCCTTTGTCAAGGTGATAACATTTTTCCAGGTCCTCGGGTTGAAATGATGCTAAGGGTTCCCCTTTGAAATTGTGAACGCATTTATTTCCCATATAAACATGTTTTATGATCCAACTAATGACATCGGCACAAGGGAAGACAATAACATGGGTTGTGACTATGAATATTCTGGATCATTGGATATTTTTTAATATCTTAAGCTCATCTTGGTCTTTAGTTTCGACATGGAAATTTGATTTATTCAATATGTGATACACATCGACCCAATTAATTGTCTCTCCCTCCTTTTCCAAGATTTCAGAGGTGTCATGATATGTGGCTTCAACCACATCTGGTTCATCTTCGGTCTGTCGACCACTACCAGAGGCCTCGATGACAAATTTATTTCTTGCTTATTTTTTTGCATCCATATATGACCCTACAAATAAAATATGGGATTAGTACGAAGATTAAAATAAAAAATGATACAAATTCTAATTCATCTAAGTATCTTGAATACCCAAGGAATCGTTTTCATTGATGCTTGGTGGAAGATCTTCATCTGAAGAGGACAAAATGATAGCAGGCATAGTGGGAAATCTAGTAGAAGTTGGGGAAAAAAAGGCTTAAGAGGTGCTTAGAAGTAAAAATTGGACAAGTTAATGTTAACTTCTCTAATGTAAATCAGAGGAGTTGGAAACAACTCTCCCAAAATCCATCGGCGAGGTTAACATTAAAGGCTCTGATAAGTATCAGTCAGGTTGATGTCAAGACTACCGATGAAGAAGTGAAGTTGAGGGTGAGAGGCAGAGTTGGGATTAAATCCTATGATACATTGGATGAGTTGACACAAATTCCTTCGATGTATTGGAGGAGTTGGGTAGAAGTGTGTCGAGCATTGAAATTGCATGTCGGGTAGGTTAGTTTAAACTGTGTTGATAATTGAATAAATGGCTTCTGATGGAAGATAATATTGAGACACAACCCCTTGACAAAAATAAACATCGCATCTGATTTTTGTTAATTCATGGGTTCGCGAGCCCTAATCATGACTATGGGTTTTGAAAGGCCATGGATGAGGACGTCTTTTGCAGGTGAGAATCTGACAAAGGATATTTTAGAAACCTCTTCCCTGAGAGAGAAGAGGCAATTCCCCATGGGTTTTAGAAAATTGTCAGTAGAGTGAAGTTAGGTTGCAGGGGGAAGTCGAGGGTTAAATCCATAAGAATTTTGGAAGAAATGTACTATATCTGTAGGGTATAAAATGAAAAACAATGTGAATCAAACATAACCCTAGATAAATAAAGAGAAATTGATAGTAGTAGAGATTACCTATCAATTAGTTTTCATGTGAATACTGGTGGATGAAGAAGGGTGAGTAAAATTTGATTTGAACCTTCCTTATTTTGGGGCATATATCATTTTGTAACAATGAATGAAACAAATGAGGGTTGAGAGAAAAGGTTTGTTTATAAGTCTATTTCGAATTGTGAAATAAATGTGAGTTGTTGGACTTTCAATCGACTTTAAATGTGATTTTTTGGACTTGGCACGAAATGCATCAAAGCCAATTGAAGAAGATGGAAAAAAATCCTCTGATGAAATTGGAGGATTTGACACTAACTCCTTCGATCTCATTGAAGTATTTTGAAAGATGTTAAGCAATGAGCGATGACCAATCAGAGGAAAAAAAACAAACTTATCAAATCTTATTGACAGAGTTAGGGAGAAATCCTTCGATGTACATGGGAGGAGATAAAGGTAACTCCTTTGATGTACATCAGAGGAGTTTTTATTAACTTCACTGAAAATCTAAAAATTCTTGAATTGAAAATTTCTAAGTGTTATGAATTTGAAAGATGCTAATTTGGGAAAGGTGAAGCTTGAGGAACAACTTTTAGAGAAATATGAAGAAACTATTGGAGGAGTTTTTCAAAGTTGAAAAATAAAACGGGGCCCCATTTTCTTTAGAGGATTTTGCAAATAGATTACAAGAAAATGGAGGGTTGTAGTCTCTAGCACACCATGACGTCCGAAATTTGTGAAATATTTTTGGAGGATCTTGTGTTGTATTGGGTGCACTTTTTAGGAATCGATCTAGTGGATGTTTAAATAGTTTTAGTGGATATTTCATAAAAAAGGTTTTCCTCATGCTATGCTCCTTTTCTTTTAGGTTTTTTCATTATGTGCATGTGATATTCTTTGAATGTTTTGGTGGATTCTCTATTAGATGGGTAATAGTTGCATGTTAACTTTGTCTCCATGAATAAACTTGAAACTTGAAGGAAGGATTGAGAGTTGTCATCCCTTCCCTTGTTTTATCCATCTAACCTCATTTAAGTAGTCAAGATTTTCCTTAAAGGTTAGGAGTGTATATCCCCTTAAGGTTTGTCTTGGCTAGGTTTTAGTTCTAGGTGTTAGGAGTGGCTATCTCCTAGGTTTTAAAACTTAGTTCTCTTGATCTTGTTGTAGAAGCTCTCGACGAAATTAGACAACACCTAGTGTTTATAAGGGGATAAAATTTAGGGTTTTCTCTCTTGGAAGGTTGACCTAGGATTGCAAAGAGATAATCCTAGGATAGAACTTCAAGTATTCTTTTTCCCTTGTCCTCCACTCAAGTGATATATTGAATCCATATTCTCATTAAAAATACATTGACCTTCAAACCTCCAACTAATTTCTTTAATCCTCTAAAGCTACCCAAATTCATTTTTATTGGACTTCACTCTCCAAATTGAGCTTCCTTTCCCTATGTCCAAGAAATATTAATACAAGGAAACCCCCTTGAGAAGGAGGAGAGTTGGCCTGACGTTATAGACGGTTGTTGAGGTGAAAGTGGCCTTCCCTCTCAGTTACATATGATTGTAGTTGAGCTTTCAGAGTTTAGCTCAATAATTCCAAGTTTATGTGATAACAACCATCTTTAATAAGGACAGTCAATCCTTAATGAGAGGATAGAAAAGATAAGAGAGCATAATTATACATTGGACATCAATATGTAAAACATTAAGAGGATTTCATTAACCATCATGAATCTCTATCTAGTTAATATTTTTGGTATTGTACCATATGAATTAAGGAAATTTATAGAGGAAGTTGGATCTAGTCACTAGAAATGATACATTTCCTTCTTAGTGTATAATAACTATACCTTTAAACAAGGTGTTGATGAGCCTAAAAATATCATCTACATATCAATATTGCATTATTTAACAAATGTACCCCATGTTAATATCTATTATCGCCTCCTCCAAAGCTAATAAAATTGTGTGAGATTCTCCATGACCTATTATGAATGAAGTTATTAACCTTCAAATACATGACCAACATTTGAAAATAGATATGAATATTATTAATTTCTACATTTCCAATCCCATGAATATTAAAATAAAGATAAAGTCTAAAATGAATCAAAGTAAACAAGTTAAATCTAGTGACAAAAATAACCAACCACCCCATGATACAATCTAATGCCCATAAGGTTTTAGCTATTGTCTTAATAACATAAAAGTAAAAATACAATTAGTGAATCTAGCCTCATCAGTACAAATTTTATTTTACCCATGAAGACTCAACTACCTTTATGCCATTGTATAATCAAAATGAAACTAATAAAAAATAATTTCTTGTCTTATTAAAAAGGATATATATATATTTTAAAATAATATGAGTATCTATTATCTCAGTTCAAAGTATGTTTTAGATCATTTAGAGTGTCAATATCTCCCTTCAATCTAGCACCAAGAATTTAATTCCAAGCAACATATATTTGAGGAATCAAAGCACAACTAGGTTACTAAAAAACAAATACAGCGAAATCATAAACAATGAAACAAAATCAAGCACATAAGAACACCAAGAATTTTGGGTAAACAACCCCTGTAAAAATATTAGAGAGAAAAGAAGTCCAATGATGCTTTTATTAAAGTCAAATTAGGGCTCCTATAATATGGATAATGGCCCTCTAAGAGAATTGTACATTGTAGTCAAACCTGGAAATTCCTGTGTTGTTGTATGACCCTGTACCAACACATTTTCCAATTCATCCATGAATTTCCCTTCTTTGGCCTATGGATTTCGGTGCCTTTCCCTTCTCTAACCTTTGGATATTTTCATCTGTCTCCTTTGAGACCCGCATATGTGTACGGAAATCCTATACAACAACCTTCATACAGATTTTCTCTTCCCTGTGGATTTTGTCCTCTGAAACCCACTTGTAGTTTCTTATGCTCTCTCTCCTCCTTACCCTATATGACCTCTATATGAATGTCCTTATCCACCTATAAAGATATTTTATCAATGTTCCTTTTTATTCAACCTTCTCATTAACATTTGGATGAACTCTCTTCACTGAACCAATGAGATCTCCTCACTACAGTGTAAGCAAAAGTCCTTCTTTGCTCTTGTAATCCTTTCTAGCAAAAGTCCTTCTTTTCTATCCTCAACCTTGGTCTCTCACCAAGTCTCTCACAAGTGTATCTCATAGAAGTCCCTACCTTATTCTCTCCCCAAGTCTCTCGACCTTGACCACTCATCAATAGTCCTGACCATGTCAACTCCCATCAAAAGTGACTTCACCTATACCCCAACCTTGATTTTATAATCATGAGTTACAATCTATTTCTAATCTACAAATTGATCCACGGTTGACATTACTTCTCACTTCCACTTAAGATTTAGATCACATGTTGCATGCTAAGCATGTCCTTAAATAACTCAATTCACTAATAAACAAAATTTTACTTTAATTAATTCCTTCCAACTAAAGTAAACTCAATACTAGAATATTTTTGACATCTTCCACAAGAAAAACAAATTCTTATGTTGAAGTACTTTTCCGATGCTACCAAAACATCAACAACTTTGTTGTGATCCAATGCACATGCCTTGGCTTTGTCATGAACTGACTCAAGTTGTTCACAACAAAACAAATATATATTATTTTGTTGATCAAATACATCAAGGACCCTACCAGCTTCTTGTATATCTTGGGATCCACCAAGCCTAAATCTGAAGTGTCAATCTTCTTCATATTGATAATCATAGGTGTAGCCATCAATTTACAATTATCCATCCTAAATCTCCTCAAAATATATACTACATACTTCCCTTGTCTAAGGAATATCTCTCCCGATACCTGCCATACCTCTAACCCCAAGAAATAATGCATCAATCCAATTTCCTTCATTGAACTCACTAGAAAAAAATTCTTTGAACCTTGCAATAATCTCCTATGCACCTGTGAGAAATAATTCATCAACATACAGAACGAAGATGAGAGGATCCTCTCCAGCAAGTATGACGTACAAGTTAGGGTCCGCCTCACTCTTGATAAACCCCATACTCTGCAAGTATTCATTGATCCTAGAATACCATGCCATGGGTGCCTATTTGAGTCCCTACAAGAATTTCTTAACCCTACACACATGGAAATCCCTCCCATGTACCTCAAATCCCTGAGGTTTCTCTATGTATACCTCCTCCTCAACGATCCCATTGAGGAACATTGTTTTCACATACATATAATGTATCTTCCACTTCATAATTGAAGAAATAGAAATAATAGCTCAAATAGAAGCATACCTGGAGACTAGAGAAAATGTCTCCTCATATTCCACTCCCTCTTTCTAGGAGAACCCTCTCTCCACAAACCTCGCCTTAAAATTTTCTATGCTACCATATGAAACATTCTTGATCTTATAGAACCACCTAGAACTCACAACTGACTTCCCCTCTGGTCTTAAAAAAATGTCCCAATCATCATTCCTCATAATAAAGGTGTAGTCCTCTACCATGGCATCCCTCCATACCTGTTGATCTGTTGCTTCCTAAAAAATGGAAGGCTCAACATCAATGATTCTAATCATAAGCGACATATAGTTTAGAAACTTCTTCGGAGTCCTACACTCTCTAACCACACACCTAGGAGCCTCACCTGCATCCCTCAATGTATGTACTAGCCACATGGGTCTCCTGACAGGACTAGAATGGGATAACGCCTCCTCTTTGTTGATATTATGGTATCTTTTGGAGGTATGAACCTCCATTGTGACCTTTGGCAAGATTAGAATGTTCCGGAAGAAAGAAAAGAAATGAACATAACCCTAGAAGAGATTTCGACTGAAGAGAGATAATTAATATGAATTAATTAGTACCCAAAATGCGAAGTCGGCCCAGGAAATCCTGCTAGGATTACTATAAATACAAGGCATCAGTCTCTCATTTGACACACTTCTCAGAATCACAGAAAGTCACTTGTGTGCACTGTAGTCTGGCAGTCTTGTGTGCAAGTCTTAGAGAAGGTGTTGCTCCAGTTTAGGGTTGGATTCTATGATACTCTTTGGTTACTTCTTGCTTGGTGCATTAGCCTTTCTTGGCTATTGGATTTCTACCAGGATTCTTCTCTCTGTCAAGGTCAAGGTGATCGGAGGGTGGCTTCGGCCTATGGTTGGGTGACAATAGTGATATTGT
>CBVK0100005055.1:0-15653 GCA_900067695.1 Picea abies | reverse complement strand
TATTATATTTATGTTGATGATTATTTCCTCACATGCATGTCTAATTAATACAGATCACTCCATTGTGGAATAGGCAATGTGAGAGCATCTCAAGTCTCTATCACTCCTAGTCAAATAAACATGAAAAATAGTAGAGAGGCTACGCCTGGGCCATTCACCACTAGCCAAATCAACATGGACCCATGAATGAATGTATGATCCTCCCTTGGTCAAATCAGCGTGACCAATATAGGAGAATGTATGCCCAATGCTTCTAACTGGAGAAACATCAACATCCTGGGCCATTCACCACTAGCCAAATCAGCATGGCCCCATGGGCGAATCTATCATTCTCCCTTGGTCAAATCAGCATGACCAATCTAGGAGAATGTCTTCCTGATGTTGAAACATTGACATTGCCTCTCAACGAGGGAGACATTCCACATTACAACAAGATTTTCTCTGAAGTATACAAACTTTTCCCTAGATAGAGGCTTGGTGATAATGTCCACAATCTACTCATATGTGGATATGTACTGGAGATTTTACTAGTCCCTTTTGTACCATCTCTCATATGAAGTGATATTTTATATGAATGTGCTTTGACCTATCATGAAATATGACATTCTCCAAAATATTGACACGACTTTAATTATCACAATGTATCAATGTCGTCTCTAGATCCTGATCAAATAATACTACAATAAGATTCCAAAGCCATACTGCTTCATGACTTTCAACAATGGATGCAATATACTCTGCCTCTACTATACTAAGTGCTATAGAAGTATGCTTCCTTCTAATTAAATATATCATAACTAATCCTAAGCTGAAGTAGCACCTTAAGGTGATCTTTCTATTCACTGCACTCCTTGCCCAATCAAAATCAGTATATCCCTGCAGCCTCTATTCACCACTTGATTCATATCTCAGATCATATCCAACTGTACCATGTAGGTACCTCAACACATGATTTGTTGCAACCCAATGGAAGTGCCTCAATTCAACCATGAACTAGCTCAGGGTGCTCACTGTAAAGAAAATATCCAACCTGGTGCTAACCAGGTACATCAAGGATCCAATCAGCTACCTATACATAGTGGGATATACCAAATCTAAATATGAAGTGGAATCATTCAGCTTCTTTATATTTTTCATCATAGGTGTAGCCATGGACTTGTAGTCCATCATACCGAATGTGCTCAAAATCTCAACTGTGTACTTCCCCTATCCGAGGAAGATATCATCTGGTATCTACCACATCTCCAATCCAAATAAGTAATGCATCAAGCCAATATCCTTCTTCTCAAACTCAGAGGCCAACTCCCTCTTGAACCTAAAAATGAGTCTCTTTTCCCACATAAGGGACAAATCATCAACATACAACACCAATATCAACAAATCACCATCAACAACCTTGTAGTAAAGGTTGGGATATGCATCACTCTTGGTGAAGTCCAAACTCATCAAGTATCCATCAATCCTGGAGTACCATGCCTTGGGTGCCTGCTTGAGTTTGTACAAGGCCTTCTTCAACATGCAAACATGAGACTCCCTCCCATGCATGTCAAAGCCCTAAGTTTGTTTTATGTACACTTCCTCATCAATCACACCATTGATGAATGTAGTCTTTACATCCATTTGGTGTAATATCCAATCCATGACTTCTGCAATGGAAACAATGGTCCTGATGGAAGTGTACTGGTAACTGACTAAAACATCTCCTCATAGTTCACTCCCTCTTTTTGGGAGAACCCTATCACCATAAAACTTGCTTTGTACTTCTCGATGCTTCCATCTGCTGCATTCTTGATCTTATAGATACACTTGACTTCTCGATGCTTCCATCTGCTGCATTCTTGATCTTATAGATACACTTGTAAGTCATCACTGACTTCCCCTCTGGTCTCGAAACTATTTCCCACACATCATTATTCATTATGGACTAATACTCTTCCATCATGGCATCCTTCCAAACCTATTGACCCATTGGCTCCTCATAACTGGAAGGTTCATAATCAATGTCGTGACTCATCAATGCCAAATAAATGGAGAACCTATGAGGTTGTTTTCTCTCCTCGAAAGTACCATTGGGAGATGCATACCTCTTTTCATCTTGAAAACTGTCACAAAGTTATGTTGACCTCTTCCTGGTCACTGCAACATCATTCTGTTGAAGGTTGTAAGGAACTGTCAACTCCCTATTGATCCGTGCTTCCTTTCATAAATCATTGAATTCAATGGAAGTATACTCTCCTCCATTATATGACCTCAACACCTTGATATTATTCATTGTCAGGTTCTCTACTTGATCCATGAACTCCTAGAATCCACTAAAGACCTCATCCTTGGTCTTCATGAAGAAGATACATGTCTTTCGGGAGAAATAAATCCTTAAGGCAGTTGCACCCTGTACCTAGGAAAATCACAACTAATGGGAATGTGGTCACTCTGTAGTGCACAATCTGTTCGTGGACATGACCGAATAAAGATGGTCGCCCCCTGTAATTAGGAAAATCATGACCAAAGGGAATGTGGTCACTCTATGTGCACAGGACGCTTATGACCATGATCGTACAATTGCAAAAAATAAAATATCTGAAGCAGATATATTAGATCTGGCACTAGAATATTTTAACTAGCTTCGAAAAATACTTATACTAGCTCTAGCACTGAAAGATTCTAACAAGCTCTGATACCATGTTGAATTTTCTGATTTTTAGATCTGATAATTATGATAATTATTGCCTTATGATTTAAATGCTACTATTATCATATAATAATTACACACTGAAAATATCAACAAGAATTAGTGGAATTGATGAGAGGTTGTTGTAAGTAAATATTGTATGAGATGATATATTACAATGTATGAGATGATATATTACAATTGAGGGCCTTGATATATATACTTGGGTGGAGTGCCATTTCATTTAATGAACATGTATTTTCCATTATTGTCTTTTCATTAATTAATTAATTATTAATGATTGATTATATATATATGTTGATGATTATTTCCTCACATGCACATCTAATTAATATAGATCGATCCATCCCAGAGTAGGCAATGTGAGAGCATCTCTAGTCTCTATCACTCCTAGTAAAATCAACATGACAAATAGGAGAGAGTCTATTCCTGGGCCATTCACCATTATCCAAATCAACATGGCCCCATGAGTGAATGTATCACCCTCCCTTGGTCAAATCAACATGACCAATCTAGGAGAATGTCTTCTTGATGCTGCTAACTAGAGAAACATCAACATCCTAGGCCATTCACCACTATCCAAATTAGCATGGTGCCATGGGTGAATGTATCATTCTCCCTTGGTCAAATCAACATGACCAATCTAAGAGAATGTCTTCTTGATGCTGATTTGATTCAAACAATTCGTCATCATTGCCCACATTGTCAACATCAACTGTCGACAACTACATATATCAACAAAACAACAAGCTAATTTAATTATAAAAACAATAATAGAGGTTGGATGAAGTTATGGTGTCAAAATCCATATTATACAATGTACCAATATCCATTTTCATTCATCTTCCTATGAACACCATTCATATGTGCATAATTTGTCTAAAGACATACTTTAGTTGAAAAATCTCATCTATACCATATTTTCATGAAAGAAAAAAAATGTCATTCTTGATTCCATAAACACTAGAATATGTCATTATTTATTCCATAAAAATGTCATTTTTTATTCCGTAAATTCTTTGTATGTCATTATAATGATGAACCATGAATCCAATAAGGACAAGTGATGATGAAATCCAACAATTGAATATTTATTTTTAAAACTACGCCATTGTTTTCATTTCCCTTATAGAACATAGTATAGGCATGTATAGAACAAAGTATAGAACATAGTACATGCATGTATATGATAGAGTATATAACATAGTACATTTGGAACAATTTCCTTACAAGATATGACCTGGGCTAATTCCATACATTTTTTCTTCAAGATTTAAACTTTATTTATTTTGTAAACTCTATGTACACCAATATAATGATGAAACATGAAGCCAAGAAGGAAATTGTACGTCAGATATCAGATACATAGACTAAAAATTTTTATGTGGATACATAAGAAGACACAATAACATAAATATTTTATTGACTAATACAAATTGAAAAAATGAATCCCAAAGATCATTAAATACAATTCATCCTTGTGACACTCTCCTCCAAAAATTGTCGATCATTTGTTCTTGAACTCCTTTTTTCTTTTATTCCGTCTCTTTTGCTATTTGTATTAGCTATTCATGCAATTCTTAAGGCATGAATTTCCAAAAATAAATTTTGGTTCCTATATTCTTTAGAAATTTATGAGTCATGATCATAACTACTGCCATATTTACATTCTTATTTTCACCTTGCATTACTCTATCTTGACTATATGAAAACTGGTTTTGTTCTATCCATCATGGAATATTGAGCTATATTCTTCCAATGATTACCTGTAGGATAGTTGTAACTAACTATTTTTCTGGAAGCTATATAAAGCTTTTTATATATATCATACGATAGTATCAAACAATAGTTTGACCTTTCAAAACACCATTCATATCTTGAAATTTAGTTATATCATCCCTTTCTTTTATTAACATATATTTATATGCTTCTTGCTGAATAAAATTTCCATTTTTATCCCAACATGAAGGTATTCCCATTTCAACTAATTCCTTGTATCTTTTCATGAAGGTTTTAATAGTTCTCTGAATTGAAATACATTTGTTTTGAGGTTGCTGAACCATATTTTTTTTAATACCTTTGAAACATCCATAATTGGAGAAGTATGATTAATGACACCCAAAGCATTTAACTAAATCCAAGTCTTAGAGTTCAGGTTTTCAAGAAGAGATAACATTTTTTTAATAGACTCGACATTGAAATAGAATATAATGGATCCATTTTTCAGATACCACAATCCTTTTCTCAGAAAGATAGTTCTTTTCACACCAGGAGACAAACTTGGGAAAATAATAGGTTTAGAGAATTATGAATTTACCCAAGTTCGACTCCTAGATATGTAAATAATCATGCAAATCCCTAAATCTATCTCATGCTAACTTTCTTAACTCATAAGGATCAATCTGTGACAAAATGATTTCAAAAATTTCACAATCACGGTTGATTAGGACTTTTCATCATATGGTGATGGCTGACCAGACCAACTACCTTTCTCCATCTACCCTTATTTTAAACAATAAGAACAAATTTGAAATAAGGAAATGAGAACACTATCCTAACTTATTTTTTGAAGGAAAATTTGACTGTTTTTACTGGAGTCTACTATACTCATAAACATTTTTACTGTGTGCATTTACCACATTTTCTTCAGGGTTTATTGTGTTTTTTTTTCTTAAATCCTTTGGATTACATCGACGTGGAAGATTTTTGATTTGGCTTACATCACCGTGCCACTTGTCATCCATTCGTGCATTTTGGGGGAAAGCTAAAGTGGTTTCATAATACCACCCCTACATACTGGAATGAATAAGTTTATGAAACATTATCAGTTGTTAATACAATGGTTTATAATTTAGGCCTCCGAACCCTTTTTATCCAACATGCACTTTCATTGGACAAAATAAACTGAGACCGTCGATCTTGGATCTATATGAATGGTCTGATCGTGTCTATTGAATTTTCATTCAAACCATGTTTTTTCTCTATTGCATGTACAAAAATATGAAAAAGGGATGTAGTATACATGGTATCAAAACCTAAAATAATGAGTGAATGATAGGGAAAACTTGAAGTGAATGGAATTCAAACAGAGACATTGTAAACCATTTCATATTGAAAAAACAACTACATGATATACATTCTCTATCTACATTAGTAACGAGGCTGCATACTGAAGAAATTTTGGGGTTGATCCCTCCTTGGATGCACAGGTGGGGTTGGTCTCTCCTTGTGTGGGTCTGATCCTTTGTGTACTCTCCTTACTGGTAGGTGGGATCGAGCCAATGCAAATTTCAATGGGTTTCTCCTCTGTGCACTCTTTATTCTAGCAAGGGGGGTCGAACCAATGAAAATATCAGTGGATTGATCCTTTGCACACTCTCCTTAGTAGAAGTCGGGGTAGATCAATGCAGTGGTTAGTGGGTTCAAATTGGGTTTATTTGGTTGAGGGTTTGGCACCATAGTGTGTTTTTTATGTTTGTTTATTTTTTTTGTTATTTGTTATTAATATAATTTATATTTAAATTCATAAAAAATATGTGTTATCTAGTTATATATACCCCCCTTAACCCCGAAACCCTTCTAACCCCCTAGCCACTAAAGCCACTAGCCCCTCAATCCCTAACTCCTAACCCTTGACCCTAAACCATGTCCACCTGAAAATATTTTTTGTGTTAAGCCTTGTAATGGCTGCCATATGACACTTGTACTCAAAGATTCAATTTAGGGCATGGGTAGTGGTTTTGGAACATGCACATGGTTCCTATGGTGAATGAGGGTGGAGAGTTAGAGAGTTACCAAGGTTATTGGGTGGAGGGTTAAAAAGTTGTGGTAGATTATCAATATTCATTGATAATCAAAACATGCTCAAAATGGGTTAGGAGGTTATAGGTTGGTGGTTTATGAGAGAAATCAAGGTCAATGACTCCTGACCAACTAGTGATACATATAAGAATATGTCGTAAAACTTAACAACACATAATTAACCCATATAAGAAAATAATTTAAAGAGAATAAATCACAGAAAATATATAATCACATACCCCCAACCCACATTTCAACAATTCAATATCATCAATATTCTTCTTCATGCAACTCCACATCTATATCATTTGGTTTATAATCGACGTTGATAGGATTGGGTATATCAACATCATCATCAATGCCATTTTCGATAATTTCATCATTAATATGATAATTGAGAACATTGCCATATATATCTAGCTCAACTTCTTCATATTCTTCGTCTAACACAACTACTTTCTCCCCTACATCATCTTATTCTTAAATATAATCTTATTTAGCTACATTATACTTTACGGTCCTTTCTTTTGGATCATATCTAACAACATATGACCATCTTGTTTTACCTGGAACATTTGAGTAAAATTCCTGCTCACATTGGCTTGGAAGAACATAAATACCAGTACTCGGATCAATCGTCCTTGTGTTAACCATGGAAAATCCATTAACATTCTCAATAACAATTCTTTCATGATCATGTTCATTCATCCGTAACGTATACCATTTTACCTTGAATAGGACTAATTTAAAGGATTTAAAGTCACATTCAAGTATATCATTCAAATACCCATAGTATCTATTTTCAGATACCTTTGGATGCTTGTCACTTCTAGAGGAAACATTAGTGACCTGAAATACTACAATTATCCCACATTCTAAAATTTTCTTCTTGTCATCCAACTTTTTGATGCAAAATTTACAACCATTGCACCACATATCCTTGTGGCATTTCAACTGCAATATGCCCAACACGTAAAAAATGCACTGTTAATTAATAAACATATTTAGACTTAGTAAATATTTTAAGAAAATAAAGACCACATACATTAATCTAATGGAAAATAAGTAAAAAATGTGGGTGAATATGCTTTCTTGTTTATCATTTAAACCATATGTTAAATCAATTTCCCTCTATGTAAGATTGGTATCTTGATTACAATGAGCTCTTTAACCAATGTAGCCACCCCTTCCCTTGATAACCTACCATAACATTGTATAGATAATTCTATCCATACCTTCATCCAATCAATATTGTTTGCAATGTATAAATGTAGTGCATACCACTCTTGACCAACTATATGAAAAACTAACAATTCATCAATAATTAGGTACCATGGCAAACCTTAATAATTGATGGAAGAATGAAAAATAAATATGTACAATATAGATAAAAATGAATAACCGAAAGTATTGTGATCTCTACGATCTAATTACCTTTCACTTTCCTCATTATACCTTTCACCAATAGGACCTCACCTTCAAATTTATTGATGGAGTTGACATCCCAAATGAGAGGCACATTCATATCTACTACTAATTTAGGAAGATACTGACTAATATACACCAATGATAGATATACCATATAACTCTCCACCATAGAACCCACATGACATGCTCTTTGTCTAAAAAAGTCCTTCAATGATTTCAAATGCCTCTCCACTATCCACATTGACCTTTTGTGTACAGGTCCACACATTTCAATCTCCTCAACTTGGTGTATGATGTAGTGTTCTTGTGCATTGAAAAATGTTGGAGGTAGGTGCTTTTGCAATTCATACATTAGGAGAGGAAATTGTCTCCTCCAATACTTTAAATATTATTTATGGACTTCTTTATATGACAACCACTTACACATGATGCAATCAAATCACAGGTTTAAGTATATACATTGTAAGTAAAACACACTTCAACAATTTCTACAATGAATATTTTGCATAGAAATTGTTACTTACCTCATGTATTTTCCAAGATAATATATGACTTATTTTATGTTATTGTCAAAGTTGTCTGGAAGAGATAGAGGTAGATTATAGTGTAACAAAAAATGAATCATTATAAACATTATAGGTATAACATATTGTAACAAAGAAATAAACAAAAAAATACCAAAAATATGTATAATATAGAAATATAACAAAATAATTACCTTAGTGAAGGTATGCCAATCATGATTTTTTACCCCACCAAATTCACCTTTCTTCATTAAGATATTATTATGTTTGAATCAAATCCCACGGGAAATTTTATTTTCCTAATGAACTCTTTTACAACATTTATTTTTTTCTCTATAAATAACCATGTAAGACTATCTTGTTGTCCATCACTATTTGAATGAATCACATTTTTCATTGCATTATTGGCTTCCTGAATGTCACTACAAAGTTTTAAATTTTTCTTTGTCACCGCTTCCATCTAAGGTTCTCCATAATGTTTATGTTACATTCTTCCCGATATTCATTGTATCAAACAAATGAACTATTTGTAGGTGCTCATAGTAGGGAAACCTACTAAATTGTATAGGGTATCTTTTCATTCCTTGTGGAAGCCCATCAATGCATTGATGACATTTATGAAAATAAATGATATTACAACAATAATTGTTAGATACAGTAAACAAAATTCAATGCAAATTAAAATTGTAAAACATTAATATATATGATACATAGACTAATTGTTTACCTTGATGATTTCTATTATATTCCAAATTCCATAGGTGAGGTGTCAATCTTCGTGGTTTTATTCCAGTCTCTTCTTTCAAATTGAAAAGGTATTTTTCTATAGTTTGATAGCTATGGTTCTTAGGGAGGAAGTGCCTATACTCATCAAACACCTATTTTCCTAAACTTCTTGAATGACCATATTTCATCCTAGGACCACATACTGGACATGCAAATTTACCCTTTGTTTGAAGGACTACAACATATGGATTGATGTGAGTATCAATTATATACCAAGGAATTATTGAAAAAACATGCATGATATTTTCAAAAAATCATATACTATTAAAGTGTAGTACATTACATACCACAAAAATATGTTAGCCCTGGCACATCATGAATTGTCCATGTAAGTATTCCATGGAATTGAAATTGATTTTTCCCTATTGGTATAGAGATGTCGTACATTGTGATGCCAGTCCATAGCTTTAGTATCTTATCAATAATATGCTCAATATATACATTCATATCTTTAACTTGGTACTTACATAATTGATTGAAAATACACATCATTAGTACTCTCTCTCTCTCTCTCTCTCTCTCTCTCTCTATATATATATATATATATATATATATATATAGTTTGTTAGCATGTCCGTGACTTGCGAGACTAGCCCGTGGATGAGAAACTGCTACCTAAGCGAATCTAAGCTATAAAAATCACTTGGGGATCAAACCCGGCCTGGGTCACACTAACCCTTATCATGGATGAATGTTTTTGGTGTCTCCTCCTGATAGTGGTGGGTTTCGAACCTGGGTTTCCATGTAGACCGAGGCCCATTGAAACTGATCTTGCTATCATAATTTTACTTATAAATTGAAGAAAATGGGGGTGAGATTTGATCCACTTATGTGTGCATGGGTCATGGTATCATTTAATATAATATCTCGGTGTGCAACCACATGTTCAACCACTACCTCAAGGTTTCCCCATGGCTCTAGGTTAGGCCACACTGAGTAAATATTCTTGATCTATCCAAATGGATTGACACCGTTAGTTTCCATTGAACGCCTAATATTACGAGGTTCTTCTTTAAAAATTGGTTGTCTTTCTTCGATGTTCCTAAATGAAAAACCATTTGCAGGAACTTGAAGAACACCATATTCACTTCTGTTTCATGCATGATAATCCATAAACTGTACTATGCTTTGGCACCTGAATAGTCATTGCAAACGTGGAATTCTGAGAATGTGATGAAGAACCTTGTAAGGCATGTGTTTTGTTACTTGATCGGTTCAATATCTACTGATTTGACATTGCGATCATTTCATTTCTGATGCATATTGTCCATAATATGTAATATGATCATTAGGACATGCATCAATATCTTGATACTCCATTCCAATATATTTCATAATGGAAAATAATTCTCAGTATGTGTGAGGTAAAGTATTTGGTGATGGTAGGAGAAATTCACCTAACAATCTATAACACAAAATATAACTAGTTAATGTACATAATATTAATAGTAAATATTGCATCCTTGATTTACACATTAATTAATACCACTAAGAATATAGAAACAAGTAGACCTTTTATGTATACGTGACGAATTATATTACATACCTTACGATATGCATGAGACAAGTGTTTCAAAAACTAGTCAATACCTTCAAGTTCACCAACAACAATATAACATAGATAAGATTTATCCTTGAGCCTTCATAAAGGGGTTGTTGTAACTTCTCAATCAGAGGCATCATGAATATCATCAAAATTGTCATCCATTGGAGCAAAGGTGTCTTGGACCAATCTATCTATACCATCATTCTCAATTGTACTATTATCACTGTCATAATCTTCCATAGGACTAAATTCATCTACAATGTTATCTCCATGTTCCTCAATGTGTACAACAATATTTCTACTACTACCTGGCACATTCCCAAGATTTCACTTAGGAAGCCCTTTCTTTATAATTACAAACAATCAAATAATATTAGTGTATGTAACAAATATTAAAAGGATATAAATTTCTATGATTACAATCAACACAAAAACATATAATAACTAACTTACCAAGGGATGATATTCATACCCCCCTTCAACATATCCAAATTGTCTACAATGTCTTTCAACTATTGTTATTAAAAATATTTTTCTATTGAATCCCCTGCATTGATTGCAAGGACAATAACATTTCCTATCGCGCTTTGTATTCAATGCTGCAAATAACATTTGAAGTGTCCTACCATTTTCCTTTGGAGTAATGTTATATAGCATTGTATTTAACTATTACAACAAAATCCAATGAAGCAATATAAGTACGACATATGAATATATTCAACCAATTTCACACATGTAAATACCTTTCTATAGGAAAAAAAACATAATAGAGAGGAAGAGGAGCTATGAGCCCATGTGAGAGGAATTAGAGGTAAGGGAAATAATTTTATGGTTTCCATTTCGTCAAACAATTGGGGAACATCCTACCAACATTTGTAAACATTTTTTCTAAATGGTTGACATGCATCCTCCAACCTTTCACACATTGTCAAAATACAATATTTTTGAAATTAGGGAAAGAGAAAAGCCTTGAGATATCACCCTATTATACGGTCTTTAGGGTTTACAACATATCCACAATCATGTAACTTGTAACTTTTAAATTACCAACACCATTGACGGGTGCCTAAATTGGCATACTTTCAACACCCATCTAGTACTTTTTTCCTTACCATTTTCCACTAATAATTTCCTCTTTGAGACCTTCCTTATCCAATTTTGTTGCACTTTTCATCAAGGTATGAATATTTCCCCATATGCCATTTTTATGTTATTCTTACATATCTCTTAAGGAACTTGTTACGTTCATGTATTGGCATTGCTATACAAGAGAAATTATGGTGGTTTCACTACAGTATATGCAACTCCTTACAGTGACCACACTTCCTCTTTGTTTCTACGACTCTAAGCACAATACAACTACTGCAACTCTAATTGCACTCTCCGCTGTAGCAACTCCAAGTACGACATTGTTGCTGCAATTCCAAATATGACAATGTTGCTACAATTTTGAGTACGATGTCATTTCTACAACTCCAAGTAAAATGTATGCCAGCACATCAGTCAACAATATAGTCGGAAGCCAGGGAACGCTCCTCACATAGGAAATAGATAGGAGGAAAGTGGACAACCAAAAGAGAAACCGGTTTTCCTACCAAGTGTCACTCAACTGATCCGAGTCAACACATGCCTGATCCTTACTAAAATTTGGAAATATCAATGTAAATGGATGGATAGACAATTCTCATAGTTTTATCAATGTAAATGGATGGATAGACAATTCTCATAGTTTTCCATCCGTCCCTTTGTTTTATTTTAGACATCATTTGTACTATAACAAAACCCTACTCCCTTGAGATCAATAGGATGAATTATTCTGGCGATAGAATTTGGCTGTTATTGTAACTTTTAGACTTCTGCAATACAATTTCCGTTCTTCTCCTGTTCGAGTGTTTTTGTGTTGATATATGGTCATGTGATTCTGATTTCATAGATGAGTGCCTTGTATAAGGGGGAAGGCCCCCCTCCTTAGTTAGGTACTTCATGTAACATTAGGAATAAAATTTAGCATTTCAATTCTGTTCATTTCATTCTGTAGTTGTTTTGTTTCTTAATCTACTGCAGTTCCATATTTCATATAACAATTAATTGCAATTTAGGTGTGGTTAATGTTTAGTTTCCTTATGTCGTAATTCTTTCAATCTTAAGTTTCAACTTGGAGTTGATTTGATTTTTGTAAGTTTGTAATAAAAAACATTGCTGCAACTTCTATCGCTACAATTCACATTGCTATAGCTTTTGTGTTGTAGCTTCATTGCTACAACTCTCAATGTTGCAACTCACATCCTTGTAACTTTTGTGCTACATCTTTGTTGCTGAAACTCCACTTGCAAATTTACTATATTATGTTTTCTCTTATATTTGTGAGAGTCTCATTCCTTAACAAATTGGGATTGATATTATTGGTTTTGTAAATTAACATTGGAAGTACGAACATGTAAACAATTACAACAAGACAAGATCATCATTTTACTTGAGCAAGTCACCACTAGATGCTAGCATAACTTTACTTTTCGCAAGTGTGATTTCCTTTATGCAAGTGGAATTTACTTTTTGTCAGTATGATTTAATTTTTGCAAGTGTGATTTATTTTTTGTCAGTGTGATTTACTTTCCACAAGTGTGATTTTGTTTTCCTGCAAACGTGACATTTAATTTCCTGCAATCTGAGATGTAGGATAGCTTGGTGACTTAATTAAGTATCTTGAAATATCAAATTGTGACATTTAAAGTACTACAACCCCTTAACGATTACAACACTACATTTGCATATACGGTGCACGAAAGATTGTAAATAAGATACAACCTTGGATTGATAATTAAATGCACAAATATTCAATTGATCACTAATTTAATTAGGAATTAATTGAAAAGTTCTTCATTTTTGGCGTCGTTGTCAAGGAACTGTCAAAAAGAGTAGTTGTTGTTTCAATAGTTGTGTGAATTTTCACTTCAATAGATTGAGTGCTATGATTTCTTCTCAGCAATTCATATGATGGTTCTCTAACCTTTTCAATGCATAGAGTCAGAGATCAACAAGGTATATTTATTAGTTCATCCAAAATCCCCCAAAAAACTAACTGTGCAAGTCAATCTCAAGAGGGAAAGAAGAACAGTCAACCAAAATACCTATCACCTACAACAAGTTTTCTTGCCAAAAAGAAGCCCAAGAACTCTCCTCAGGAATCTAAGGCTGTATAGGGATCTATGAACAAATAGGTTACACTTTCAGAAGGGCTGATTAGTGAGCAATATCATGATGGGGAATTCATCTTTCCTAAAGTACTCATAGAAACAAAAGATAGCCCGCAAAAGGGAATGACACACAAAATTGTCAAGGAAGAAACCTATGCTTTTGGATTCCCAATTAGATGATCGAATGAAGAGACTAAAATCAAGAACATCCCTCATTAAACCTTGTCAAATTTTCATGGGTTATATAAATAATATCCTAACACATTCCTCTTCAAGTTCAACATACTTTGCAGAAGCTATGAGTATGTGTCAGATGCCAAGAAATTGAAACTTTTTCTTGCCAAGCGTTCAACATACTTTGCAGAAACTATGAGTATGTGTCAGATGCCAAGAAATTGAAACTTTTTCTTGCCACACTCAATGATGATGCACTATGTTGGTTCATGGGACTTGGTAGGGATAGAATCCACACATGGGACTAGATGATGAATACATTTCTAGAAAAATACCAAGACTACTACAAAGATAAATAAAGAAGGGAGGAAGTCTTCAGGATGATACAACACAAAGATGAGATCCTTGAAGTTACGTTGAATGGTTCAACTATAACTTGCAGAGGGTAAGGCAAGGTGATTTATCTCCTAAAACATGAAGTGTCTTATTTATGAGAGGAGTCCAAGATGATTGCATAGAACTTCTCAACCTAATGGGTGGAGGAGACATCCTTCAATTGGAATATGATACCGTCTTAGAACTTTGTTGTAAATATTCTAGAGGCATGTCAAAAACAAGTAGAGTACCAAGGGATATACTGAAAATAAATGGAAAAACTATCAGAGGTGGAGTTAGGAGGGAAAACATTGGGAACATGTTAGAGGACTTCAAGACCAACATAATTAGTTCCTCGAGATCTGAGCTGGATACATTGCAAACGAGGAAGAAGAATGAAGAGACAGAACAATCTTTGGCTATATTTTCCCCACCCAACTGCGAAGGATAGAAGATGCTATAGAGGCTCGCCTTCGTCGAGTACATGAAGAAAAAGAGCAGGCCATAGAGGCCTTGAAGCAATAAAAGGAGGAATCCCTAGAGCAATGTCGGTTTGTGCAGCAAGAGAAAGATGATCTTGGAGCAAAGTTCAAAGAGGACGAAGAGTAGATCCAAAGAGAAAAAGACCAACTACTTGTGGAGCATATTGGGGTAAGAGAAACAGTCACTAGAGCACTTCGCTCTGTGCCAGGATTGGCTCAGATGGAAGAAGAGACAACTGAGAGCCAAGTGGGGAAGCTCACCGAGGCCATTCAACAACTTCAAGCAAGAGTAGTAGATTTAGAACTACAAGCCGTGCTGAGCACTCCGCAAGAAGTGCGAGATCAAAGGGAAGAAACTGCCAAGAGCGCAGTAGAAAGAATCAAGGCGTTGGCTTTAGAATGCAAGAAATTAAGTAACCAAAGTGCGCAGACCTACGAGCACCTTGCAGAAGACCCAAAACTGAGGATATTAGAGGCACAAATCTAGGAGGCGAAGAAGCAGACATCGATAGTGCAAGCATAGCTGAAGCAACTTACGACTGTTGAGAAGATGAAGACATCGCAGGAGCAATGCACAGTTCAATAGTAGGTCACTGCTATCTAGAGCAGAGTGATGGAGGTGACACAATGACTCCAACCGGTGCAGGACAAAGC
>CBVK0100005054.1:0-15653 GCA_900067695.1 Picea abies | reverse complement strand
CATAATACCTCATCCTTGAAGGGTTGGATGCCGTATGACAATCGACACTATTGGCTGACACGAAGATCTCGTCCTTGGCGAAGCCACCCAATGTTGTATGGTTGCGGGTGAGGTGTTGTCGACAATCCCAACTGTTTGACGAAACGAGAAGAAAATTCATGGTGGATATTTGTAAGTGATCTTACATTATTAATGCAATAAAGGAATATCATTTGTTGGGGGTTTTCTCCCTGTACAAGGTTTCCCAGAGTATATGTCTTGTTGATGTGCATGCTTACCTATCTACATAGTTATTGCTATTTGATTATGATTTGGTATTCTTGAAGTGTATTAAGATGGAATCAAAGTATTGAAGAAAATAAAAGAATTAATCTGCATAAGAAATCAAGATCATAATTTAGCATGTCTCAGCATCCACTTTACAACCTTGTGAGGGCCTCCTCCAAAAATTGTGCAAAATGGAAGTCCTATTTAGACCATCAATCCCTGATAACTTGGAGCATTGGCAAGTCTTTGAAGATTATAATCAAATCCTTAGATTCATGGAAAACAACAAAGAATTCACCAATTCGCAAGTAAACTTCCTAGTTGATTCCATGGACCTAGATGTAGTAAACTTGCAAAATAACACTCTGCCAAAAGGGTGTGTCCATTTAGAGCACCTCTTTGATAGGCATGATGTTTACAAAGAAAAAAAACCCAAGAAACAAACAAATGAAGCCTTAGAATTCAACATCGACACTGAGATAGATCCAAGAATGGTCAAAATAGGGAAAGGTACTACGGAAAAGGAGAGGATTGAGATACTTGACTTCATAATAGAATTTAAAGATACATTTTCTTGAAATTATGATGAATTGAAATCTTATAGGGGTGATGTCATTCAACATGCAATACCCTTGATAGAAGGAGCCAAACCTTTCCAACAAAAGCTAAGACATATTAACCCTAAGTTGGAAAGCTAGATACAAAAGGAACTCCAAAAGATGGTAGATGCTAGTATCATAGCTCCCATTAGATATTCATCATGGATGCCAAATTTGGTAGTTGTCCGAAAGAAAAGTGGTGACATTCGCTTATACGTAGATTTTTGAAACCTTAACTAGCTAACTTTGAAAGACAACTACCCCCTTCCAAATATGGAACACTTATTACAAAGGGTCACATGGGCAGGGATGATTTCCATGCTAGATGGATTTTTTGGATACAATCAGGTGCTACTCAAGAGAGAAGATCAACTCAAAACAACATTTAGCACACCATGGGGAACATTCATCTACCTAAGAGTGCCTTTCGGCCTTATGAATGCAGGTTCAACCTTTCAAAGAGTAATGAACTTTGATTTTAGACATCGCATTCAAAAAATCATAGAGATTTACGAAGATGATCTAACAGTTATATGAAAAGAAAGGAAGGACCACATCTCACATCTCAGGATTGTCTTTGAGAGATGTAGGAAGTATGGTATCTCCTTGAACCCTAAGAAGTTTGTTTTCAGGATAGATAAAGGAAATTTATTGGGACACATAGTATCGAAACGTGGTATTTTTGTAGACCCAAAGAGGATCCAATCTATCAAATATGTATGTCGAAAGAATAAAACCTATGAGTGCATTACTTAAAAAGGACACGACATTTAGGTGGGATGACAAGGCCATTAAATCTTTTGAAGATATAAATGACACCATTTCCCAAGCCCCAGTTCTAGTTAGCCCTAATTATTCACGGGATTTCATGATATTCTCTTTTGCCTCTCAAGATACCATCGCAGGTGTCTTGTTGTAGAAAGATGTTGATGACCATGAACACCCCATTGCATTCATGAGTAAAGTACTTAGGGATTCAGAGATGAATTATTTAATAACTGAGAAACATGCCTATGCCTTGGTAAAATCCCTTAAGCATTTTAGAAACTATGTGGGTTACAATAAGATTAAGGCTTATGTCCCTTACCCAACATTGAACGTTGTTTTATCACAACAAGATTGTATGGGCACTAGGGGTAAGTAGGTTTTCAAGATCCAAGAATATGATTTATAAATAAAACCCGCCAAGATTGTGAAGGGACAAGGGTTAGCCCAAATGTTGACAGAAAGAAACCAAGAAGCCATACAAATGGGAGAGACTACCTTAAGAATTTATCATGCCCAGACCATCTAGTAGACTATAAAAGAAGGGCCCTAAGACTTAAAGCTATGAAGTATTGTTTAACTGAGAATGGCCTTGGATGGAAGGACCCAGATGGAGTTCTCCTTAGATGTGTGAACCAAGAAGAAACTAACAAGTTGTTGAAGGAATTACACTCTGGGAATTTTGGTGGGCACTTCGTTGTCCGTACTACTGCACACAAGATCTTAAGAGTTAGATATTTTTGGCCAACATTTTTTGATGATACTCACCGATATGTCCGATCATGCCAACCATGCCAATACTTTATTGGTAAACAAAATCTCCTAGCACAACCTTTGAAACATGTGGTAGTATAATCTCCTTTTCAACAATGGGGATTAAACTTTATTGTTAAGTTTAAAGACAATTCGAGTAACGATTATCGATGGATTTTGACAGCCACAGATTATTTTACTAGGTGGGTAGAATCTATTCCCACAAAGAAATCCACTGAGGAAATAGTTATGAACTTCTTGGAGGAAAGAATCATAACAAGATTTGGGGTCCCGTCCAAGATTACCACTGACAATGCCAAAGCCTTCAACTCTCTTGCATTAGCATAATTTTTTTTCAAATATGGCATTGTTCTATCTCATTCCTCAAACTATTACCCACAAGGGAACAAGTTGGCAAAATCAAGCAATAAGAACCTTATGAACATCATTACAAATGTTTGTGGGAGAGAACAAAAGGTCTTGGGATAGAAAGATCAAGTATGACTTGTGGTCAGATCAAATAACAACAAAGACCTCAACAGGAAAGACCCCGTTTGAACTAGTATATGGGTTAGAAGCCAAACTGTCTGTGAATCTCCAAATCCTTGTCCTTCATTTTTCTCAGCAATACACCATCGAGAGAGAAGCAATTCAAGTGAGAATTAACCAGTTAGTATATTTGGATGAATCCAGGAGGGTTTCCCTACGCCAAATGGAAAGAAACCGGTAGAAAATCAAGAACACCTTCAATCACAAGGAAAAGGAAAGGATTTTCACTGAAGGAGACTTGGTGTTATTATGGGACAAAATAAGGGAGAAAACTGGTATGCACAAGAAGTTGCATGGATTATGGATAGGTCCCTACAAGGTCATGGGTCAGGAAGGAACAAACTCTTTTAACTTGGCAACCCTCGAAGGAGAAGCTTTGAAGCTACCTATGAACGCTATACACATCAAGCGTTACTACCCGCCAACCACATCACATGTAAGTACATGTAAGTAGGTAGGAATTTGCATTCATTGTATATACCATCTGCATATCATGCTAGAGTAGTGTAGTTGTAATTTCATTTCCATTTGTGTATATGTTTTCTTACTTTTATTTCATTGTATCATATATGAGCCAGGGGTGATATCACCACCACAAAAGATTTCTAATCGTTTTTGTTGAGATATAAAAGATCACAGGTCATGCCATAGATGTTGAGTTTCTCATGCGCTCTACAGTGAGCACATGTCCCCGCGTTGGAGCCCGATGTTATCACCTATCCTAGGGATAACTAAGGAGATTATGTCTTGAGGCCCACATGTCCTAGACATGGAGTATCGATAATCATATGACTTGAGCTTGGCCCTGGAGGGACCATATTTTATTCAGTGTGTCCTATCTATCAACAACAAAAACATCCATCCCATTGGCCTGATTCTGAAGTAGCAGTGGGTCTTGCTCCATGAGTTGATGAGTCCAGGTATCATGGTATGTATCACTCTGATTCTCAAAACATTTGAATATGTGCACTGAATTTTCTTTTGTTTCATGATGTTTGCTTGGAAATTATGCTCTTTAACTTGTCCATACCTGGGGGGATGAAAAAGTGCCCCTAGTAAGTTGGTTCCCTTAGGGATGAGTTGCCATTGGGTGGGTCTATGAAATTTCATCGTCCATTCCTTCCATACTTACCACTTTTCATCATTATCCCTCTCATCTTTCCCATACATTGGTTCAAGCATTGGGTTTTCCAAGCTAGTAAGGGTTGTACCTTGCCTTGTGGGAAGAAGGGGCTAAAGGCCCAGAGGGTAAAGGTAGCTGGAAAAAGTTAAAATCCAAGATGAAACCTTGAGATTCTTCTCCCAGGGATTGTCAAGAAAGCAATAAAAGGATTCTCAACAAGAAATGGGGACCTGTAAAATAAAATAAAACTCAAGATCTAGCTGGTGAATAGGAGGTCTCATCATGAGCCGACCTATTAGGTGCATGGGCATGTAGCGGTATGACACTGCCATCCATCTGGTCACCAAACCATGGTAATGGCTCTTGGTGGCATAGCCAAGAGAAAGGGGGTCTCATCACGAGCCAACCTTCTCATTTCCGTGAAATGCTTGTGGGTAACGCTGTCACCACTGGTCACCACGCCAGGACAGTATCCTCCAACTATTCTCTTGAAAAGAAAAAGAAATAAGACAAAGATTAAAAGGCATTGAATGGGCTTGGAAAAATTGACATCCATGACAAGTTGCAACTCACCCTCTATAGAGGCACCCACATGTAACACCTACATTTCCCTGTTATTAATGCACCCCTTTCCCAAACATCCCCTACACAATCTCATACATATACATGAACTTGATTTGTCTTCACCTGGGAAACACCCCAAACCTGAGAAGGATTAGCCCAATAGGACATCTTGAGATCCTCTCAAAACCTGGCTTGTTAAACTACATAATGTCTTTGATCATTTGTTTGGGTAAAGGGGGGTTTGATGCACATGTTTGGGTAATTTGATTATTAGACGTGATTGAAATTGCTATGATCCCTGTGACTTATGAACCCATGGAGGGCGTACTTCTTGTTGTTGCAGGAACATGCCCAATGGATAGGTACATATGGGGAGATGATTAGTTCAGACCTCCATGGAGCTAAAATCCCACCAGATGGATGTTTTGACCCCAACCAGGGGCATAGAGACACCAGAGGCTTGCACCGGAGAAAAAGAAGTACGTTCCACCAGAGTTTCTTTGGTAGGCCTAGACCTAGGGGGTGTTGATTCTTCAATAAGAAAGGATTAAGCATGAAGTTCATTCTATTTTATCATTTTACTTAAACCATAAACAATTCATTGCAGCGACCAAGATCACAAGAAGAAACGCCTTGCACAAGTACACAAGAAGTATCCTGGGAAACCCTTCTCAACAAGGGAATAAAACCCAGCCAATCCTTTGCTATATTCTTCAAGTGAAAGACTTCCAACACCATAAACACCTTTCACACAAAAGGGTGCTCACAAACCCTAGAAACCTAGCGCCCAAGAGAGGTGTGCACTTTTCCCAAGAACAAGTGTTTGTTGAAATTTCCAAACTCACACTTTTGATATGATTCCTCAATGGGGAATTTACCTTTACTTATATTAGACTGAACCTATCAACAATAGTGTCTATTGGCACAACATGGCCGACCTCAATAACTTATAATATAATTAATAATTATCATATTAAATATCTTTTACATTCAAGTGGGGTTGACCTGTACCCTTTACATTACAAATAGGGTTACAGGTAAGTCTGACTCTTGAACAATATAGAAAAGAATCTCATACACCCCCTAGTTCTCAGCCACTACGGGTACATCCATATGTTCTCAACCACAGGGATGTCCATATCTCTATCTCATTGCGTCTCATAGGAGAACCACACTCACTAGTGCTCAACCACTAGGAATACGTTCACCTGTGCTCAGCCACAGGCACGTCCAACTCAGCAGATCTTCTTTCTCACTGCATTACACATGACAATCATCTGGAGTTCATCATCTCAAATCTATGCTTAGAGGAGGCCAATACATTGTTTCATATCTGTCTCATAACAATGCATCCAATTCATGGGCTTTTCCACACATTCACCTGTGCTCTGCTACAAGCACGTCTAACTCAACAAATCTTATTTCTCACTACATTACACAGGAGAATCATTTGGAGTATCATATCAACTCTCTGCATAGAGGAGGCCAACACAATGTTCTAGTTCTATCTCAGATAGGAACCACATACCCATCTCATAGGCACACCCAACTCATGGGCTCTCTCTCAGCTCGACTCAATCAGTATGTGTCCTGGAGGATGTCTCACATAGCTGTAATCATCAACACTCCCTCTCAGCTAGGGAGGAATTCTCGATCAGGCCAAGTCTCGCACGAAAGTACTTGAAATTCATATTGGAAAGAAGTTTGGTGAATATGTTTGCAATTTTCTCATGTGTAGGAAGGTACTGCACACGTACTTATTTCCTCTCCACCATGTCTCTGAAAATGATATTTTTTCTCAACGTGTTTCGATCTATCATGAAACAATGGGTTCTCAAAGAGCTTCACACAACTCTTTCTATGATCATAGAATCCATCTCATGATCAAGTAAATCTGTTAGAAGCTTGTGAAGCCACACTGCTTTGCATACTCAATTTTATATACTCTTCTTTTGTGGTACGTAAAGCCACATAGATTTGTTTCCTGTTGCACTAGGAAACCATGGAAAACTTCAAGGTAAAACAACAATTGAATGTTCTCTTCTAGTCCACTGTACTTTCTGTCAAATCTGCATATCTCTGCAAACTCAAGTCTACACTAGAGGCATATCTCATCCATATGGTGTACCATCTCCCTTTCTTATTACAAGTGCAATTGAAAGCTGCAAAGTAGTTAGTCCCTGGCACATTGTGCCCTCTAATTCGTGGTCTAGCAATGCACATCTCTAATGAGTGAGCAAGATGTTCATAGAACTTGACTCTAGTAAAAGGATGTGATGTACCATGTCCCTTTCTTATTATCAGTGCAATTGTACAATTAAAAGTTGCAAAGCAGATAGTCCCTCCCACATTGTGCCCTCGAATTCTTGATCTAGCAATCCCAATCTCTAGAAAGTTCTATGAATAAAATGTTTCACAAAAATCTGGAATCTCTAATGAGAAAGGGTTCATAGAACTTGACTCTAGTAAAAGGATGTGGTGTACCATATCTCTTTCTTATTACCGATACAATTGAAAGTTGCAAAGCAGCTAGTCCGTGCCACATTGTGCCCTCAAAATCTTGATCTAGCAATCCCGATTTCTAGAAAGTTCTATGAACAAAATGTTTCACAAAACTATGGAATCTCTAATGAGAAAGATGTTCATAGAACTTGAGTCTAGTAAAATGATGTGGTGTACCATATCCCTTTCTTATTACCAATACAATTGAACCCTGCAAAACATCTAGTCTGTGCCACATTGTGCCCTCTAATTCGTGGTCTAGCAATGTCAATCTCTAGAAAGTTCTATGAAAAAAATGTTTCAGAAAACTCTGGAATCTCTAATGAGCAAGATATTCATAGAACTTGACTCTAGTAAAAGGATGTGGTGTACCATATCCCTTTCTTATTATCAGTACAATTGAAAGTCGCAAATCATCAAGTCCATGCCATATTGTGCCCTTGAATTAGTGGTCTAGCAATGTCAATCTCTAAAAAGTTCTATGGGCTGGCGACGAATGTCTAGAAAACAACGTCATTCATTTTAATGATTTCAAAACCCTGAACCACAGTGTTAGTGGCGACCTCTTGGAATCAACGTGATTTTTTAATGATTTCACGCGTGTGGGCATAATTTTTCTTTGTTTAGCTTCTTCATGCAGAACCAGAAAAAATTCTTTTAATTATCGAGCAACCCGTCAATTTGACCTCCAAAACCTATCAATTGCATTTTGCTCGTCGGCCAAATTGTAAGGAAACCCGCTTCCTTAAAATTATGTAGCAGTTGCATAGTTATGTGAGGGGCTTTTCAATTTCTGAGGCATGGAATTTATGGGTGAATGTTTCTACGTGTCAGATATGACATAGATTTTTAAGCATAATCAAATATGAAACTGACAATATAATAAATAATATATTAGCAAATAATATAATATATAATTATAATATATATTAATTATACCTTTTCCCACTAGCTTCTCATCCTCCTGAAACAGTATGCAACACATACAATTGTTAAAGGGTCTAAATAAAGAGGGAGTGCGGCCCAACACCTTCAAGCTCAACGACATGAGGCCGAGAGTCAAGCTCGACACGTCACATACTCCACTTACCAAATACCCACCCTGACGCGTGGCATCCTCGACCTACCAAATACTAGCCACCTGTTATCACTATACTAATGTTGTTCCAGCGACTTTTTCTGACAAACTGAGAACATTAATGTAGCCCGCTGCCACCCCCCTGGCTCCATTATTCGATGCATACTTTAGGTAAAAAAAAATTGGGTCAAAGTATGTAATAACATTTCGGGAATCGTGCGGCTAAATAATGGAAACAACCCCTCCTATTTAAAATGGATTTAGATGTTGGTGTTAAAAGTTGATATTGTCAATCTTTTTAGTTATTTTGTTTAGTTAATTGATTCTATTTTTGTATAACTTGTTTTCAATTGGCTCTTTTCTTTTTGTATTTTCTTTTGACAGTTCATAGTTTTTTTTTTTTTTTTTGACAGAAACGGTTAATGGAGCTTTGTATTAATAACAGTGGACATGCCACTGGGGTTCAATACATCGATAAAGATTTGCATTTAGACTGGAAAACATATGCCTAAATATCCTAATTCAGTACTAACTCGCGGACACAAAGATTATTTCAGCGAGCCTGAACGGCTCCGCATCATTACATCACTTCTAGGTTGAAAGTTTTTTTTCTTCTTTGACATTGTTTTCCATTCATTGCTCTGGTCCATGGATTGGATTTCCGTCGGGCATAAAGGGTCTTCCTTATCAACTATGTCTTCCCAGCTTGTGGTCAGGGGTTCTTGCTGGGTGGGCAAATTGGGAGTATCTTCTGCTTCCCCCTTAGGAGGGGATTTAAATTCGGCTTCAGCATCTGCTTCTTCTGTCGCTTCCAGGGTCTTGCTTTCAAACCGCGGTTCCTTTGACACCTCCATCCACCAGGTGGGCTTGGACAACCTTTTTTTCCCAGGTGGTTTCCCACAATTACGGGCTAAGTGTCATGTTTCGAAGCAGTTCCTACACCTGAAACTGAGATTCTCATAGTCGAGTTTTTGGGTCCTTGAGTAGTCCTTGCCTTGGAGAATAATTTCAGCTGGGAAACCTTTGGAGAAATCCATTTCAACACAGATTCAGGCGAAGGTGGAGTGGGCTGGCTTCGAGTCCGGACTTATGCAGAGAAACTTGCCAAGGCCATTACCAATGGATTGAAGAGAATCATCCCCCCAGAAATGCAAGGGCAAATAAGGAAGTCTCACCCAGACTGGGGATGAAGAGATACAATCCGTGGAGGGGTCGAAGGCAGGGGTCCAAAGTTGCATGGACAGGCCCGCACTGCCCCATAACCACGACTCGGAGTTAAATACCATGTCTCTATCGCTTGTAGAATCGAAAACTACCACAAAAAACCCTTTTGCATAGGGACAAGTAATGACTTCTCCATCTAAGAACGGGTACCATTCAGAGGAGAACCAGGAGAGTAGATATCGAAGAGAGGGCCAAAACCCATTAAACCTACAAACTAAAGCATGCCTACCGTAATGGCGAGCATGAGTTAAGGCTTCTTGCGACATTGGAATGGAAACTATCAGAGCTTCAGGAACTATTGCATGTAGCTCAAAGGGGCGACCATAACGAGAAGCAGCCTCTGGGGCCAATGCATGCAGGCCGGAGAGAGACCCTCAACGCGAAGCCACCTCTTTAAAGGAGAGGGCCGGCACTAGAGGGGGGAAATCTGAGGTTGCTGCCGACGGAGCACTAGGAGAAGCACCTGCAAGAGAGGTCGGCCCGGACGTGGAGGTCGCGGTCGAGGGAGGGAGGCCCACAGCCATTGCCGCGGCTTTACCTAGAGAGGTGCCACCATGTGCTAGAGACAAGGTGGCCACCATTAGAGCTTCTACAGCTACCACGAAGGAGGGCAGAGGAGGGCAGGAGGCACCAGACCGACGACCTACGGGAGAACCATGAGTGCGGCCTGCGGGAGAGAGCGATCCCACTTTTTTCCTTTTGACATTTCATAGTTATGCATAATGTCAATTCTTATTTTGTTTTAAAGTTGATCTTAAAGTTCTATCTATCTCATTTATATAAACTATTATAATTATAATATTAATCTCATATCCATTAATTGGAATATGTTTCCTCTTTATATTTCATATCATTGTTTTTAAACATGGAGACTATTATCGCGCAATTTGTATTTGCTGAAAAGCCAAAGGCAAGTGAACAATAAATTGGCGTAACAGGAGGTTGTCCTAACACTGTCACCTAAACAAGACAAATATTTCTCTTTAGGAGTAGTACTCCAGGGGGGATGTCCCCAGTAAATTGGGGGTTTGAAAAGGCTAAGGGAAAACTATCAAGAAAGTCCCACCCCTCTCACAGGTCACTCTGATTAAAAAGTCCCAAAGGTTTTAATAAGATGAAGCAAAGTAATGTATAAGTGTACCTTCCCAGAACAAGACAAAAAGAAAAATACTATTTGCAAGTACCATATGATGTTAGTGCTTCATAAAACCATACACTTTTATAAAAAGCACAAGTTTATATAAAAGTTGAAGCAACATAAGTATTTATAACAATTATGCCTCAGCAAAGCTTCAATAATGATAAAAAATGATAACATAAACTTGACAAAATGTTAGTATTTGTCAAAGGAAATGAAGGCAATGTAAAATCAGCTTTAAAACTTGCTTTTAAGATGATTTTGCTGTTGTTATAGATGGTTGTAGCAATCTCTTGCAACAACAACAAAGTAGTTAGTAGGTTGGTCTAATTTAAAGTTAGAAATAGTTAGTATAGGTCTTAGGGTAGATGTTTTAAGAGTTGTCTCAATCAATCAATCACTTGCAAGGTATGAACTAGTGCCTTTTAGGGTAAATGGAGTCAATATTGCAACAACAATTCTTAGAGGAAAACAAAAATGATATTAGGTGAGATAAAGGAAGATGGAGGATGGTTGAAGTGTTAGTAACCTAAGGCCTGAATTATCCAAAAACCTAGAAGGAAAAGTTGCTAGCAAGTAGGTAACCCTAGGCCCTAGCGATTTTCCTTCTTCTTTAGGTCAAGCTTGAAATAAAAGTATGAAAGCTTAATGAAGCAATAGTACTAGAGTGCTATTAAGGTAGGGCTCTAGTATATCCTTCAAGGGAGGTGTCTTCTAGCAAAATCAAGTAGGTGAAGAGTTATTAAGAAAATGACAATAGCATGTGCTTTTCTCCTAGGGTTTCACACTAGCAATTTCATAATATTATAAATGAACAAGTAAATACACCATAACCATTTAAAATAAAGAAGGATTGTAGATTTCTACTTACTTCACCAAGAGTAATCTAGCCACAACTCCTAGTTGAAGACTTCCCACCTTGAAAATGCAAAAATACACCAAGATAAGCTCCCTCCAAGAGTTGCGCACCACTTAGTTCAGCCAATAAGCTTTAAAAGAGGCTGAATTTCAGACCTCACACTTGTGTGAGTGAAATATCATGAAAAATATAAGAAATGTTTCCCTTATCTACACAATACAAGTGACCTTTAATTACATTTTAGGTGAAAAAATGTTGATATGGCCAGTTTACATCAAAAATCTAGTTTTACATAAAATTGACAATTAAAACCCTAATTTTATCTTTTAGGGCTAATGTCATGCCCCTCCTAGGGTGACGTTGGGCCTCTTCTTGGAACGCTAGGCCTTCAAAGTGAAACGTCGGGGCTCAAAACCCCTCAGAAACTGTCACACGTGCCAACCAAGTCGTCCTCATGCCTAAAAACCCCAACTGGATGACGTCAAGGCTCAAAATGATGACGTCAGGGGCCTTCAAGGGCCAACATCATAGTGGGAGGGAAAAACCCCCCTGGGTCCAGGCCTACCAAAGTGCCTTTTGTGGAATGTCCTCCCTTTTCTATGGTGCAAGTCTCTGGTATCTCTCTGCCCCTGGTTGGGGTCTCAGCATCGATCTGGTGATCTTTTATCCCCATGGAGGTTCAAGCTATTCATCTCCCCATATGTACCTGTCTGTCGACATGGTCCCACATCAACAACAAGTACACCCTCCATGGGTTCATAAGTCACAGGGATCATAGCAATGTTAATCACATCTAACAATCAAGTTACCCAAATGTGCATCAAACCCCCCTTTAACGAGACAAATGCTCAAAGACGTTATGCTATTTAACAAGACAGGTTTGGAGAGGGTCTCAGGATGTCCTATTGGGCTAATCCTCCTTAGGTGTCGGGTGTTTCTAGGTGAATACCAATCTAGGTCATGTAAATGCATGAGATGGCGTAGGGGATGTTTGGGAAAGGGGTGCAGTGATAATAGGGAAATGTAAGTCTTACCCGTGGGTGCCTCTGTAGAGGGTGAGTTGCACCTTGTCATGGATGCAAGTGTTTCCTAGCCCATTCAATACCTTTTTACTCTTTGTCTTATTGTTTTTTCTTTTAAGATAATAGTTGGAAGACACTGCACTGGCGTGGTGACCAATGGTCACAATGTTACCCACAAGCATTTCATGGAGGTGAGAAGGTTGGCTCGTGATGAGACTCCCTTTCTCTTGTCTATGCTACCAAGAGCCACTACCATGGCATGGTGACCAGATGAATAGTAGTGTCATACTGCTACATGCCCATGGACCTAATATGATGACTCATGATGAGACCCCCTATCCACCAACTAGGTCTTGAGTTTTATTTTATTTTATGGGTCCCCTCTTTCTCTTGTTGAGAAGCCTTTTATTTCTTTCTCGGAGATCCCTGGGTTAAGCATCTCAAGGTTTGATCTTGGATTTTAACTTTTTCCAGCTACTTTTACCCTCTAGGCCTTTAGCCCCTTCTTCCCACAAGGCAAAGTACAACCCTTACTAGCTTGGAAAACCCAATGCTTGAACCAATGTAAGGAATGGATGACGACCTTTCATAGACCCACCCAATGGCAACTCATCCCTAAGGGAACCAATTTGCTAGAGCACTCTGTTATCCCCCAGGTATGGACAAGTTAAAAGGCATAATTTCCAAGCAAACGCCATGGAACAAAAGAGAATTCAATGCACATATTCAAATGTTTTGAGAATCAGAGTGACACATACCATGATACTTGGACTCATTACCTCATGGAGAAAGACCCACTGTTACTTCAGAACCAGGTCAATGGGATGGATATTGTTGTTGTTGATAGATGGGAGGTGCTGAAGAAAAGATGGGCCCTCAAGGGCCAAGATCAAGTCAATATGGCTCTCGGTACTCCATGTCTATGACTTGTGGGCCTCGATACATAATCTCCTTAGTTATCCCTAGGATAGGGGATAACAGGGACCAATATAGACTAGTAGAAAATAATCTCGGTATAAGTTACTTAGAGTTGAATATTTTCATCTTTTGGCGTTATTTTCTTTATCTCACTTTTTGGATGCAGTTGGCTATATATTTGTATTATTAGTTGTATACTTTCTATGGTACCTTTGTTGGTAATGTAGAATGTAAGTTTATGTTTTTCCTTGATGGCCTAATTGTGCTTGTTATCCCCGATTTTTAGGGATAACTAGGAGATCATGTCTCAAGGTCCACAGGTCCTAGACATGGAGTACCGAGAGCAGGATTGACCTGAGCATGGCCCTGGAGGGCCCATCCTTTTCTTCTTCCATCAGCTTTATCTTGTCAGCAGCAGCAGCATCAACATCCATCACCATCGGCTTGGTCCTATATCAGAAGAGGTTCTTGCTCCATGAGGTAATTGGTCTAGGTATCATGGTATGTGTCACTTTTGATCATTGAAACCTTTAAATATATGCATCTGATTCCTTTTACCTCTAACAAATGCTTGGATCTTACATTAGCCCACTTGACCATGCTTGGGGAGATTAACAGAGTGCCTTAGAAATCCTGTGCCCATAGGTTTTGGTTTGCCACCGGGGGGATTTTTGAAAAGCCATCGTCTGCTCCCATCATAGCACCACTGTTTCATCTTATCTCCCAGTCATTTATCCCATTCTCCTTGTCCGGACATTGGGTTGATCTGTTTGTAGGATTGCACCTTATCTCGTGGGAAGAAGGGGCTAAAGACCCAAAAGGTAGAAGTGGCTGGTAAAAGATAAAATCCTAGAAATAAAACCTCGAGATGCCTCGCTCAGGGATCCTAGAGAAGGCAATAAAAAGTCTCTCAGCAAGAAATAGGACGAACTTGGAAAATAACAAAAAAGACCTAGTCAAGAGGATAGGGGGTCTCGTCACGAGCCAGCCTATTAGGTTCATGGGTACCTAACAGTATGACATTGCCACCATCTGGTTACCACGCTAGGGTAGTGACCTTTGGTTGCATGGCCAAGGTAAATGGGGTCTCATCACGAGCCAACCTTCTCATCTCTGTGAAAGTACTTGTGGGTAACACTGTCAGCTCTGGTCACCATGCCAAGGCAGTGTCCTCTGGTTAGCCCTTGAATAAAAATAAAATGAAGGAGAAAAAACAAATAAAAGAAAAGAATAAAGGCAAGAACAGGATTGGAAAAATTGCATCCATGACAGGTACAATTCGCCTTCTACAAAGGCACCCACAGATAACATTATGCATCCATGGCTCTCACTCCACCCACATGTATTAACATCCCCTAGCCACATCACCTCACTTACATGGCTTGGATGAAACCTTCCTGGAGACTTCCCTTTTCTTATGGATACTAGCCCAACAGGACGTCTTGTCTTTTTCTTCAATCTTATATTGTAGGTTTTTGTAATGTCTTTGAGCTATTAACCGATGTATTAGGGTTTTTATGCATATGTTTAATAATATTAATGAGGAGATGTGATTGACATTGCTATGATCCCTGTGACTAATGAGCCCATGGAGGGCGTAGCTTTTTATGTGCAGGACCATGCCCGACGGACAGGTACCATTTGGACCGGTACACATGGGGAGATGATGACAGGTACCATTTGGACCGGTACACATGGGGAGATGATCAATTCAGACCTCCATGGGACTGAAGAGCCCACCAGATGGATGTTGAGACCCCATTAGGGGACAGAGACAGGACGGTGGTTGATCAAAGTTTTGTACTAGAGAAGAAGAGGACGTTTCATCAGAGGCACTTTGGCAGAGCCCGTCCTAGGGGGATTGACCCACTTCCAGTGAAACATTTTCCCTGGATGGCCCAGTACGTCACCTAGGAGCTCATGACGTCACCTTGAGCATGTGACAGTTTGACAGGGCAGTTGGCATGCGTGGCATGATTGGGAGGCCCAAAGAGGGCCAATGTCTTTCCCTTTAGTGTTGCATTTTCCCTAAAAGGGGCTAACGTCTTCCTCAGTGGGGCTTGATGTCTTACTTTTTCTCAGTTAGAGTTTTAAAATGAACATTTAATGTAAAAACAATATTACTTTAATATTCTGGCCTTGTCGGCCATTTTATGACCTAAAAAGTAAATTAGGTCATTAATACACTATATATTGAGGAGTTTTAGCCTCATTTTAGCATGATTCATCACTCACTCATTAGTGAGGTCTGAATTTTAGCACCCTACTTGGGTATTTGTGAGATCGGAAGAG
>CBVK0100005053.1:0-15654 GCA_900067695.1 Picea abies | reverse complement strand
CAACAACCAAGCCGTGAGGAGTTTGGATGAGGGAGAAGGCTGGAAATTTGATGAAGGCAGAGATTTTGCCTCAGATAAGTTTTCAGAACAGCAGATGTAAAATTTATGAGTTTGCTCTTTCCTGAAATAATAAAAATCACCAAGCAGAAGACCGGTTTTCCCAGTTAGGTTTTTCTGGGGTCATTTGACTAAAAAATAATTGTGTTTTCTGTGTGTGAATGCTTGTGTCTTTATCTATTTATTTCCGCTGCATTAGTATGTTAAGAAAATCAGCATGTTCAGATTTTTAAGCTAAAGAAGTTCAGTTCTGCTTTTTACTTAGTTAAATCTGCAACTAGGTTCTGATTTTTAGCAGAAAATTAACACAAATGATAGCCAATAACTAGTAGAACAGTTATCTAGGTTAAAATGGGCTGCAACATTGGCTGGTAGTATCCAAATGGACCTATATTATGCAACCATCCCAGCCAATGATGGAACTTTCATCACTCTGTATAGGCAGCCAGTACTTTCATTGAAGGGAGTAGGAAAGACCTAGGGCTACACAAGAATGACCAAGCAAATGATGATGACCGGTGTTCAAGTATAATGTATTGCTCACAAGATATATCAGATTTTGACCATTCAATTGATCTTGAAGAGAAGGTTTTGAAAGGAAGGATTGATCAACTCATAGAATTGGATGAGCCTAGAAGGCATGCTTTTGAAGACAAAATCAAAGGGACATTTGATCATAAAGCAAGACAGAGACAACTTGAAGAAGGAGATCTTGTACTCCTGTGGGACAAGAGAAAGGAGAAGTCTAGTATTCATAAGAATTTTGGTAGTCTTTGGCTTGGTCCTTATAGAATAGGGAGAAAGGTTGGAATTAACTCATTTCACTTAGCCAGCCCGGATGGAGAGAAGTTGCCTTTGCCGATTAATGGGCAACTTCTCACGCCCTATTTCCCAACCAGCGCTTGATTTTGTTAGCCTTAGTTTAGGTTAGGATAGTTGTAGGTCATGTTGTATGTTTCTTTTCATGCATCTTGATTGTGTTCTTTCATTTACTTGTTTTTCAGCTATTGCTTTATCATATGCATGTATAATTAGTTGCAATTTTGATTTAATCTTGTCTATGATATAAATAAAAGAAAAAAAGAAGAAAAGGAAAAGAAATCGATGTTATGGTTTTACTGCCCTTTCATTTTTACCTTTTATCTACCAGGGGGATTGTATCCCCCTACTCGTCTTTACTACTGGTTTTATGTTAGAATGTAGCAAGATTTTTTAGGTTTTGATGCAAAGTGCAGGTCTTGGAGTTCTAGAGATTGTTGAGGTTCTCATGCGCTCTACGATGAGCACATGTCCCCATGTTGGAGCCAAATGTTACCCCTACACACCTAAGGGTAACTAGAGGAGATCTTTTTCTCCGTGATCCACATTTCAGACAGCAGTTCCAATGATGACATTCTGAACTCTCCACAGACAGTTGCCTAAGGATGCCTTCCATTACATGCTTAGCTCACTCACATCAGATGACATGATGCATGAGACACTAAGGTACCTTGTTCTGATACTTCATGTCAAGTGATAATGTCAATGTTTTGGGCATGAAAATAGTGATCATGGGTTGAATTGGATAATGAATCATGATGCTTTGAATTTATAATGCTTTGAATTTATACTTTTTGCCTTGTTTCACCTTGGTGGTCATCATCTTCTTCTAGTCAAGTGTTGTCACTCTTGGGCAAAGTTGTACTACCGGGGGGCCTTAATAGGTGTAACGTGTCTGTATCTTGATCCATATATAACACACTCCATCTATTCTTTGTTATCCTATCTTTTGGGTTGGTTGTCATATGTCACTTATAAAGGTTCATGCCTCATAATCCCATGAGAAGAAGGAGCTAGAATGCTCGAGGTTGATGCAACTTGATTAAAAAATGATATAGAAAGAGCAAATGCTATAATTCAAAATGCAAAGCAAAGAAACAAGAAAGTAAAACACAGTCTAAAAAAACAAGAAAGAAAGAGAAGCATGAGCTCTACCCCCTTGCTAAGAGGCCATCATCCCAAGTCCTATGCAATGAATGCATATCTAACAAAAGGACTTAGCAAATGAAAATCAGAAGCTGAAAAAGGTTGAATCAATAAAGAAAAAGGAAAATAGGGATTTGGAAAGACACAGTGGCAAGGAAAGGGTAACTCATTGCCTAAGCGCTCCCTCATACAAAGGCGTTGATGAGGACGACTATCATACATAACCTTTCATGACTATGCCACCACCCATGAAGTAAACCCCAAACCATACCATATGTCATTGCACATGCTCCTTGATGGGTTTTTTGGGACATACTTCTTATCCTCGGTACTATCACACCTAATAGGGGGTAATAATGATCCTCCCACACCTAAACTTGGTAAATTGTATAACTTTGTACGCTAGTGTGAAGTTTGAAGAGGATACTTAATGTGATCTATTTAATGGATTTTGCATTGACATAACTCACTTTATATGTTGTGTTTGACTTGTGTTCATACCTCCGGTTTTGATGGTGCATTGGACCACATGTGCCCCTCCTTGGATGATGGATTGCACATGGCCACATATTTGATTGACACCTTGCTTCTTTGGAGGACGTTGAGGAGCTATTAACACACTTGATGGAGGCCATCCCCACCACTTGTGAGAGGTCGTTCCACACTTTTGGGAGGACGTTGAGCCCTTTGATGACATGGCTCCCTTGATGAAGCACCCTAGCACCTATGGGGTATGATGTGACCCTTTTGATGATGAGACGTTGCACCTTTTGAGGGGACGTTGGACCTTTGATGATGATATGGCACCTTTTAATGAGACGCCACACCTCTTGGAGGATGATACACCACTTGGAGATGAAACGTTGCACCTCTTGAAGGCAACGTTTCAATTTTTGAGCCCCTACACATCATTTTGGAGTGAGTCATCCACCTTATGAGGCCACACGTGCCACACATGTGAGCATTCAATGGTCCAATAACATGCAAAGTATGGAATTTGAAGTACAAGGACTATTGCATTGTTTAACTCACTTCACATTTGCGAGAACATTACAAACCACTTATCATAAATGAGCCATGAACCATGAATAATGACGAGTAATGAAAAATATCTGATACTTAAATCTGCGAGATATAATATGTATACTTATGATGTTACATCCATGGAAAAGGCACAATCATTGACCATTAAATGAAAGTATTGAATATAAAGTGCATATGTTCAATGAAGCATCAATGAGACACCAAGCTTGCATCCATACACCCTTTCATCATCATTTATTGCAGCACAACAATCAAGGTAAGATATCAACAGTTATAATAGGTATATCAGCAAATGTAGTACAGTTACAAACCATATACCAGGACTGTAACACTGATGACTCAAGTTAACATTTAGATTTGTCATGTATTCACTGTTTACCAATATTTCACTCTCAATTAAACTCTGCAATTTAATATGTATAACCACAATAGACCCTGCAATGATGGTAATCTCAGAAATTGGCCCTTGGAAACAGCAAAGATAGAAAAGATAAGGTACTGATCTTGTGGATCAGTTTAAGCACTTAGTACAGGGGAATAGAATCAGGCCCTAAGGTGATGTTAACCCTTCCAGAAGATGTCACAAAGATGATACAAACCCCACTGCAATTACAGTCCAAGAAATCCGCCCAATAGATGATGAGGTACAGGTAACAATGAGAGGGTTAGGTGGATTGTTGGAAAGGTTATGAAGCCAGAACAATTGTGGCTTTAAATCCTGCAAGAAACACAGCAAATGGAGGTCTGGACAGGGGTCAACTAGAGCACAAAACCTGCAGATTTTGACAGCAATATGACAAGGATACACCAGCACAAATAAAGGCAACGATCCAAGTCAAAGTCAAGTCGTTGGAGCAGTTTATGGTATGGCTTGATGTCTGAGACAATCTGGAGCTGAAATAACTTGCAACGACCCTCTTAAAAGTGGATAATCTTCAGCTCGAAACCCTGCAGATTTGGCACTGTATATAAATTGGCTTAAGGGGAGGTAGTTAGGGCTACCACAACAATAGATCAGACCTGCAAAACAATGAAATAGCCCTAGTTTGACTAGATGAAGACAGGCAACAAAGAAAACACTTCAAACTCTTGAATGCTGTCTAGGTAAGATAAAATGAAAAATTGGCCAGCAAGAAATAATGAAGGATATGCAATGAAGCTAAAAAAAGAAGGATTTGCTTTTTTAGTTTAGGTGGTTGAAGACAAAGAAGAAGACCAGTGCCTTAGAGGGCTTATGGAGTCACCACTTCACGTCCAAGTGAAGGCTAGGGTTTATGATGAAGTAGTGTTCAAAGGCACCAAAAGGATTGCCCCTCAAGCGCTACTTACGGCTAGAAGGTTCCCTTCTAGGGTGCAAGGGAGGATCAGTCCATGAAGGAGCCTTTCCTGGTACTAGACAAGGTGAACTTAAAGGCTAGCCAAGCAAAAGGTGAGAGCCACTAGACGTCTTACATTAATGCATGAACAAATAACTTTAATGATCAAAGGGGAAGGTGAGAGAACTTACCTTGAGAGAAACCCTTCCAAGTGGAGCATTGCACACTTTTTTGACCTTGTAGTAGCCTTTTTCTTCCAAGCAACCTCTAAGAGTATTTATCTAACCCTTGAAAAATAACTAGAAACTCACAAGAAGAGAAGTAGATACTCAATAAACTCAATAGCCAAACTTCTCATTAATCTCCAACGATATGAAATGGAGGAGTCTTCCTTTTATAGGTGAAGCTCCTCCTCAAATACAATACAAAACCATGTGCTAACTCAAAACCATGAGCTTTGTTGCCATCCTTATACACACCTACTAACGTGGAGAAGTCTCCAACCCACTTGGTGTGTCCTTAGAGGCACAATGCCTAAGTTCAAGCCCACTGCCACCTCGACTTGAACTTCTTCCGTCTAGGCTTACTCCTAGGGAAGCCAAGGGGGGTAGACCCTAGTTACTATGTGAATTATTAAATGAATTCTAGGAGTTAATTTTAGTTTGTTAAAAGTAAAGGGGAGCTAGGCTATATGAGAGGCAGCAGATGCAAATGCAAATATTTAATGACAAGCAAACCCCTTGATCTACAAGTTATACTAAGACTAGTGCCTAAAGATGGGTAAATGGAGTCAATACGATTTATACAACAAATTACAATTATACAAAAGTGAATGTTGCTACAAGATATTCACAATAAATAAAAGAAACTACTTTGCATCTTTAAATCAAATATGAATACTATCTACAAATTGGAATACAACACGAGATATATAGATATACAATGAATGAACAAGTAAATGATTATACAACCATAAATTAGATAGTGAAATGTCTACACAATGGGTTAGATAGTGAAAAGAATACTAACGTTGTACAAATATCTCTAAATGAATAAAGAATGCTTATAAAAATAGAGGTGCTTTAGTATATGTAAACATCCACAATGATAGAAAGTGACTCAAAACATTAAATTGCTCGGAAATTAGAATTGCATGAAAAGTAAATTGCGTGAAGTGTAAATTCGCACAACTTGATGAAATTGAAATAGCTTTGAGGACTTGAAGTGCAATGTTGTAAAAGTAGTGTGTAGGTTAATTTTAATAAGTTTTAAGTCTCTCTTTGATTAGGGGGATTAGATGTGATGGATGCAATCCTAGACTATGTAACTACCCCAAACCGTTATCCTCTCGACCAAAAGGAAGAGTTGAGTGCTCAATAAGAAGGGCAAACAAGGCCCTTCCCTAGCTCCACAGGTCAAATCCAAAGAACTTGGGCACTCAACAAGGGGGACACCTAGTGTCGTGAGATCATCCCTGATCTAGCACCCCAAGTATCTTCCACAACCCTCCTTTTTGGTGGTAAAAACAATAACAATTGGATGCCTAATTACTAAACTCCCAACCTTTGCCCTTTCTTGTCACCCAGGATCCACAAAGTGGCAAGGGGAGAAAATACGAGGCAAAGATGGAGCACAAATATGATTACTTTTGCAATAATTTTAAAAGTATACAAGCCTTCCGTTATTGCAAGGATGGCTTATGCCAATCTCTTTGCAAAGTGGGGCGAAAGTAAATAATTTGAAATGCTTTAAAGTTTGCTTGGAAAATTAAATTGCAACCCCACAACAATGGCACAAGTGGAGGACTAGCCTACCGTTTTGGCCAAGGTGGGTATAATTGAAAGAATTAGAATTAAAAGACTTGGAAATAAATGAGCAACCCCACAACAATGGCACAAGTGGGGACTAACCTATCGTTTTGGCCAAGGTGGGTGTAAAAGGAAATGCAAGAAAATAAAACTAATTCTAGCCTTCGTGATTTTGTAAGGATGGCTTAGCCAATCTCTTTTCAAGGTGTGGGCAATATTCTCTAACCTATTACAATATCAGATTTTTTATATTAATTTGAGAGAAGGCAAACCCAAGAGACTCTCTTGGGTTGCTTACAATGATTTAGAAGAAGAAGATGAAGGGGGATTTGATATCCCAACTTTAGAATGCCTTTTGGGGGCCTTGGGGGCTTCAAACAAGTAGCACATCTTCCTTGTTGTTGAAAATCTGCATAAAAATCAGCAAGGTATATTTTCTAGAAAATACTACAAAACCAAGAATCTTGTTAACTTTGATTAGCCCAATGAAACACCAATTTAAATGTAAAATTCTGAATATGAAAGTGAGACTTTTAGTGTCTATTCTAGATCATAACAATGCTTGTAAATGAGAGAGAGGAAGGAAAGAATACTTGATAAATAATGGAAACTTTGGATGGTTGAATGAGTGAGTTTCCACTCTAAAGATCACTCCTCCAACCCTCTAGTGATCTACAAACAAATATGCCTTTGCTACACAAGAAAACAAGGAGGTGAGAGCATCCAAAAAGCTTGAAACTTTAAAAGACACTACCACAAAATCAATAGCAATACTACTACTAATTACACCCAAGCAAAATACTTTGCTGGAGTCTCCAAGTAAAACTAGTGAAAGCAAAAATGCAAGAAATGAAATGTAGTTGTATCACCTCACAATAACACAATGAAAGGCACCAAGAGGTCTCCCAATGCACACCATAGATTCTCCAAAGCTTCCTTTATTATCCACAAAATGTTGCTACAAATACTTGTAGCAAGATTTACAATGAGAAAGCATGAGAGAGAGAGGGAGAAAAAAGGAGAAATTTTGGCATAATAGACTTGCTATGAGAATAGATGAAGAAAAGAAGAGGAGTGGGTCTCTTTTATAGATGAGGAAGGGGAGAGACCCCACTTGGATGTGCTCCAAGTGTCATCCATCCATGAGAGGAGGGTCTCTTCAAGGGGGGCGCACTTTTAGGGCAAGAGAGGTGTGTGAGGGTTGAGGGGTGAGTGGGGAAGGGGGAAGGGAGAAACCACCTTTCCCATGAATCAAAAAGGTAGTTAGGGTCAAAGGGGGGTATACCCAAAGTTTTGGGGGCCCTCATGGTTTATTTTTTATTTTTCGTGAGCTTGGGAGCAAGGGGGGTGCCCCTCTTCTTAGGAAATGGTCACTTTGGGTTGTTGGCTAAGCAAAGGGGGTCTTTCTAAGTTGAAAATTATTTTCCCAACTTAGGAAATACATTTGGGATCCTTTTCCCACTCTCTCTCATGACTTTAGTGACTTTTACAAAATTTGGCTATTTTAATTAAACCAATTACATGCTGGATTTTTACCGACTTGGACTCCTCATGGACAATGGCCTAGCCAAACTTGTCCAAATGAGCTGAGACTTGGTCCAAGGGTGTAGGGGTTCATGAACCGTTTGATTTGAGTACTCATACCCCTATACAAAATCCCCAAGGACCACTTTTTTACATTTTACATCAAAAATAATTAAAAATCCCCAGTTTGTGGGAATTTTAATTATTTAAAAATTCCTATCAAAACTTAACAGAATTCCACAAGACTCTAGGAAATGTCTAGCATGGTCATTTACAACACTCCTAGACCTTAGTTACCCCTTGGGCTCGATCATTAGAACGCCTTTCACCACTTTGGAGAATTATCGTGAGTGAAAAACTCAAGGATAATTAAAATTGCAGTTAAGCAAGGTTAATTACCTGAGGAAAAAAAACACTCGATGAAAGGACTTCCCTAATGATAAAATCCTAGGTAACTAGACAAAAATTGACTCATGCTAGCATATTACAATATTATCCCACGCAAGGGAACGGAAATTCCAATTACATAGAAAAGCGTGCCAGGGGCAAAATTTGCCCTGTTGAGCAAAAAGTTGTCAAAATGGTTGTACCAATAGGTACCTATCTTCATGGAACATGGAGTTGACCCCTAGTCGAACTAGGTGGTCAACAAGCTCCAAAACCAATAGCCCAATAAAACCATGGGAAAATACAAATAATAATAAAATACATCCCATAAAATGCTCACAAGGTAAAATGTCCCTCTTAGAAGAGGTCAATGTACAATGAAAGACCACACATGTGGACCAATGTCGAAGCCAAGAGAAATGTGTCCCTCAAAATATGATGTCCACATGCAAGGGAATGGTCCATGGTCAAGTCAAATAGTCCAACGTCCACATGAGAAGCCTCCTCAAACAAAGGAAACATCCACATGCAAAATACTCTCCTCAAAACCCTCACACGTGTGAGTCGTCCAAGCAAAGAGGTGGTCTCTAGAGGCACATGTGGGCTCAATAAAGCAAGCACTCCTCATGGAATGGTCCAATAAATATGCCATCTCATCAAGGGGTACAAGTCACCATGCACAATCATCCTTGTAATGTGTAATCACCCTCAAAATGCATTAAATACCCCACACGTGTGGTCCAAGGGGAATAAATAATGCATGCAACATCCATCTGAGCAAGAAGGATGCATATAAATGGTCAATGTGGCATGTGTGATGACATGGCATCCATGTCATGGCCTGATGCATTGTCACGGATGCCAATGCAGTGACATGTATCTCGATGCAGTACACGGGTCCCAAGGCAAATGTTACAGATCCGAATGTTTGTAGATATGGCCATATAAGAGTACATGGATCCCAATGTAGCATCATGGATCCCAAGGCAGTGTCATGGATCTTAAGGCACGGTACACGTATTCCAATGCACAATACCCACTTGAAGTGATGGGTCTAGCCTCTTAGCAAGCCATTAATTGGTAGCACCTGGCGACATCTCTTAGCACAACATAACAAAGGGGGTTAGTTTTAATACTTGCCTAAGTCTTACCAAGGGGAACAATATTAACCCTTATACATGCATCAAATCCTAGGACAACCCATATTTCCTAAGTAACTAGGTGAAAGATAGGCAATAATGAGTAATAATGATGAAAGGGAAGTAGGAATGAGTTCATGTGATGACCCTCAAAGTCTTAGACATGCACAGGTCCTTTTTATTCATTTATTTATTCATCTAGCTTCAATTGGCTAGGATTTTTGCTTATGATAGCCTTCCAGAGAGAGTTTAGCATTGAGTTACCATCCTCGGCACCGTTTCTTACTACTCCCTTAAGCCTTTTTCTTTAAATGTTCAGTTTATCAAACAAGGCCCTTTTATTTAGATATTCATTGACAAACCAGGGACTAGGGGCATTGGCCTCATAGTGAGGGGCGCATTGATCAAGCTTAATATTTGACTTTTAACTTTAGCTCTTCACCTCTTGGCCTTAGTGTCTTTATTGATTTGGGCTTTAATTTGACCTTTCCTTTTGACCTTTGAGAAATCATACATGACCAGGATGCAATTTTTATTTGGACGGACTGAATGATACTAGGGAGGTGGAAAATGGTTAGCATGGTCAGGATATGGATAACACTATCTAGCCCAGACACCCAGTGGTACAATTTAACCCAAGAAATGACACACTTCTAACAAAAAACATGTTCCCCAAGGTACTATGAGGCAAGTAATAAAACCATGTAACATTGTGAAATGCTATTAGACAATCGTTAGGTGTTAACCACTTTATGACGAGCTAAGAAGTTATATCATCATGTCCAAATAGGTATTGATACACAAAATGTCAAATGAAGCAAACTGAACCATACCACAGTGCATCTATCATTTGAGGAGCGGGGATGAAAGTGAGCTACACCACACTTGAGCTAGCATGATCATGAATCTGGTCGAGATCAAGAGGAAGTTTGTCTAGATCTGGCGAAGATGAGCATGACACCTCATGCAATCAGCAACATGACACCCTTGCTAGGGTATCCAAAAAGTTGTTACCCCTGAGCGGATAACACTAGAGAAGAACATGAGCATATTAGGAGTTGAAGAATTGGACGCCAACCTTGCTTGTTGTTGTTATCCATTCTTTGTATTGTCATGGAGATACCTAGTGTTGACGCAATAGAGATAGCACTAGGATAGAAACCCTAGAGAAGACATAAAGAGAGCTAGCACTTTGGGTGATATTGCAGCCTTGTTCTTGTGTGATGCATGGAGGCTAGCGCAAGATCATGGAATGTTAAACTAGTAGCCTTGCTTGATGAGTGGAGAAGTCTTGAGCTTGATTTGATAGCTTGCTTGGAGGAAGACTTGTGTATTGTACTCTTAGTGTTCCATGGAGGTCTTAGTGTTCGTGTTGATGCAAGAGTTGAAGACCTAGGGTTCAAGGACACAAACCTTTGGATGGACACGAAAATTTGGAGGCTAGTGCTAGAGTTGTCTTGTAAGCCTTGAACTTGTGTGATGCGAGTTGGCTAGGGTTTGTAAAGCCTAAGGAAGACAACAAAGCTAATGTGGAGACCTAGAGCATGGTAATCTGATTTGCTTGGAGGACTTGAGCTTGATGTGATGTCATGCTTGATGGAGCTTGGTGAGATGCCTTGCTTGGGCAAGTAGTTGTCATGTGATGTGATGATGTACTTGGAGGTACACTTGTGTGATACAAGTGATGGAGCAGCCAACTTTGGTTAGGAGGGATTCCTAGCTAGGAGGAGTTAGAGGTCAGGATATCACAGTTGGTGTGATGCTAGTTTGTTTTGGTTACCCTAGCAAGGCTTGGAGAGCATTGTGGAGTAGTTCTAATTTGTGATAAGCTAGTGGACTGTATGTACCAATTTATCACAAGCTGTTGGTATGTATTTGTACTTCATTCTTATGATAATATGAAGTGTATATTGCTGTCCTAAATTTTTGTACTTGCAGATCTGATTTCCAGCTTATTTCTCATGAAAATTTGAGTACTTAGTAGTGCTAGTTATCATGCTGATTTGATATGACGGTAGGCAGATTTACATGGGTGAATCGGCAAGTAAATCAAAGCTAACAGAGAAGATTTGTAGCTGGTACAAATCTGTTGGAAAATATTAAAATCAGATCCTTGTTTGTACTTGGGGATATGCCCTTAACTGCTGGGAATCCTCTCCCAAGTTTCCTTGAGCTGCCTAATTGATTGGTTAATGGAGAAATGATTTATACACTGCTGTAATTGATAAACCAGATTCAGCCCTAAGGCTGAAAGTTCATTAGGAAACAGATCCAAGAAACTTTAAATAAGTAGGGTTGAAATCTGAGTTGCAAAAAAGTTCCAAAATTCCTAGGAAGCACTCAACTCCTGGATTTTTAACAGACCTTATTCATGAATTGTCCGGATCCTATCATGCAGAAAACTCTTCTTCTATACCTCTGCCAGTGGCCATCTAATGAGGCACACAGCTTATTTCATTGAGATACATTCAGAAAAACAAAATAGAAGACAAAACATAACCTATAATAGATTTCTCTCTTTATTTCTTCAGGCCGAAAATGCTTTATATAAAGTTTTACGAGGCTGTTTGACAAGGTCAAAATTAACTCTCACGAAATTTGCACGGAGCTTAAGTTAACAAGCATTTATTTAGTTATGTGTGCTATTAAAAAAACTTAAAGAACAGCACTTCCATTGTCCTAGAGAGGCATGCCATATCATTTCCTCCCTGTTTATGCAAAAAGTGTTCCCACTTTCTCAATGAGATGAGGGAACTTAGTCTGAAAGGTGGATTGTAAAAACCACATGGCCTGTGTGGGGAGTTGTCCTTGATGCCCAACAAGATAAGAATAGCATTGCTGCTGTGTGGTGGAGCAGGTGCACACTTCCAGCAAGTATCTTCTACAAATGGAGGCTGAAAGTCTGGTATATGATCTGCTGGATGAGCGACTTGGACTTTGTCCTCCAAAAGGGGAGGCTCATACAGCTTGAGGTGTTGCACATTAATAACATCATGAATAACCAACTGAGATGGCAGCTCCAAGCAGTAGGCATTGTCATTAATTTGTTGTAGGATAGTATATGGCCCGTATCGAAGTGGCATGCGTTTGTGATTTAGCTAATCGTTGAAACGTTGTTTGTCCAACTGTAACCAGATGCAGTCACCCACCTGAAACTGTACTAGAACCCTATGATCATGGAATGCTTTATAGTGATCTTGTGATGCCTACAACGTTGCACCAACCTGAGAGTGAATCTGAGCTAGCTTCTGAATAAAAGATGTGGAGTTGTGCAATTCTGTTCATGTTGAGTGATGGTGGGTGGCAAAGTAACAGGCAGCTCATAAGGTGCCAAGGGTTGATACCCATAACATGCCTCAAAAGGAGGATAACTAGTAGATACATTAATGGCCCTATTGTAGCTGTGTTGAAGAAAATGGATGTAAGAGTCTCGCTACTTGTTCCTGGTGTAATATACACGAAGTGCATGGACAAGTCTGCAATTGACCACCTCAATCTGCCCATCAGTTTGCGGATGGAAAGCTATAGAAAAGCTGAGATGGGGGCCCAATAAGTGCTAAAGCATCTTCCAGAATGTGCTAAGGAAGCAGGAATCGCGATCTGATACAATGTTGAGAGGCAGCCCGAAATGCAACCACACATGAGAGAAAAATAATTCAGTAGTTTGTTGAGCTGATGTATTTTTGGTGCAAGGAATAAAGAGTGCCGTCTTTGAGAAATGACAGACTACCACCAGAATACAATCATGTTTCTGAAGTGTCATGGGCAGCCCATTCTAGAAAATCCAGAGATATAGATTCCCAAGGCCATGAAGGGACTATCAAAGGGTTATATAGACCTTGTTTGCAGTTGGCCAGCTTATCGGTGCTGCAAAGAGGACACTCCCGATAGAAGATTCAACTTGGCGTTGCATAGAAGGACAAAAGAAGTGCCACTGCAAATTTTGGAGGGTTTTAAATTTACCAAAACAGCAGCCATAGGAAAAGGCATGGACTTCCTGTATGAGTACTAGTGATCTGGAGACTAGGGCACACAGAGGAGGTTAAGACGATACAGCCAGCCATCACAAACAGACTAATCTAAAAATGGAGTCTGGTTGATTTCTGTGGGATGATGTACTGCATGCAAGATGGGCCCAAGAAAAAAATCAGCAGCATATAAATGTTTCCAGGCCTCATATGTAGTAGAACGGACATTCAGAATACTCAATACCAAGGCTGTTGGGAGCAGGAACAGGAGCAGCAATTTTCAAAAATTTCCAGGAGCAGGAGCGGGAGCAGCAATTTTCAAAAATTTCCAGGAGCAGGAGCGTTTCGGGAGCATTTTTTATATAATACATAATATATATATATATATATATAGATGCATATATATTAAAAAAAAAAACATGCAGAATGTCGAATCAATTGCAAAAAAACATGAAAACATAGATATAAGATCATATAACTATTGGATTAGTGATAATCATCAAAGCATCAACCATTTAGTACACATATAACGTCAATCATAAACATTTGTCATCAATAGATTGTAACAGACAACATCAACCACAAAATGAAATAGACTCTAGAGCATCATATTCATTACCAAAGAGTTGTAAGATCCAGTCAATAGTTCAAATTTCAAACTTCAAACTTCAAAGTTAAATTGTAATATAATGTTCATAACTTCATTGTTTACAGAATAAGCCATAATAAAGAGTCAAAACAATGTACTAAGTTCTAGAGACTACTTATAAATAGGAAAAAGAAAAAGAGATCTAGTATATATTAGCAAGTACTAAGTACTATGCTATAACTTTTCCTCTTGCCACGAGAAACTTCCAGTTTCTTTTCCCGTGCTCTTTGTGTTTGAAGAAAAGGAGGAGTAGGTGGAACTTGGAAGTGCTCGCAGAACACAACCAGCAGTTGAATGGCCCCCACGTGACAATAGACGTTGTGAATATAAAGGAAAAATTGATGCATCTGGAACACTGCTAGTGGGTGGGGATGGCATGTCTCCTCCAGGAATATGATCACCCAAAAGTTCTGCTTCCAAGCGCTCTAAAACCATGGCTCCATCCTGACCAAAATATATTGGGGTATTTATCCTCAATGATTGCTCCTGCTGCCTTACAATTAACAACATTATAAGTGATGACTTGAATGACATTCTAGGGACCAATCTCTTGAATGGTTTTAATCAAGGCATCTGCAATATTAATACATGTCTTGTAGCGATTTGAGTAGTCATGGGTGGAAAGGAAGACCGCACCACTAGCAGACACTCCAAGAATATTTATCAATGGCCTGCCTTTCACATTTGTCCAACCATCAGATACAATTGATACCCAATGTCGGTTCCAATCATTTGTAAATTTTACTAGAGCACCTTGGATTTTGGCTCTTTCCCTGTCAAGTCCTAAGGTTCTAGCTTTGTCATACCCGGGGCTCCTATATCCTTTATGGGCACCATTGATGACTTGTACCATTCCATGCCAATATGGTGAGCGAAGAACATTGAATGGTATACCACATGCATAGAGAAACCTGAAAATTTTTGCATCCACATCATCTCTACAACCTTGGTCAAGGAAATCTAATAGTGTTTTATGCCCTGAAGACGAAGGTGAGAATGCACTAGCATGGGGGGATGTGGATCAATCAGTGAACATTCTTTGTGCACTCTCAGGTTCAACCTTTGGTCTTTTGGATTTGTTTTGTGTTGCCTCCTCTTCCCTTTGGTATTTGAGTCTGTCTTCGGGTGGCACGCTCACACAAGTTTTGACTCCTATACTCTTACCTTCATCCTAGTACATAGTCCCACACAAATGCTTTCTCACACATGTATAGGAACCTATGTATTCTATATGACAATGGTGGCATATAAATTTTGTGGTTCCACCCCCTTCCCCTCCCCCTAGCCTTGTGACATACTTCCACAGAAGTGTGTACTTCTCTTTGGATTTTTGGGGATCATGATCATCACTATCATTTTCATCGTCTTCATCCCCTTCCATTCCTTCCTTGTCTCCTCGGTATGTGTTGTTCACTTCTATTTTTTTGTCACTATCATGGTTATTTCGACGTGAACTTCCCACCACCACCATCAAAATAAAAAATGGAACCAAAATGACATACCACATTGACATCACCATCATGATTGTTGAACCTTGATAATAACTTGCTACCTGCAATAGAATGGAGGAGAAATGGGAAAGAATAGGAGAAGAAAACATTCAAATATTCAACATAGCATAATATACTAGTTTACAACACATGGATTTTATTTTATTTTTTTAAACAAGAAACAAGAAACAAGAATGGGCTTAAGAGCCTACCTCTTTAGCTCTCCAATGGTGGTTGAATATTGTTGATTTGTGTACCTTGGGAGGTGTTCCCCATGTGTTATTCCTTCCTTAGCACATGTGGGAGA
>CBVK0100005052.1:0-15654 GCA_900067695.1 Picea abies | reverse complement strand
AAGATATCATCAACATATAACCACAAATACACAATACACAAGAGTTTTACATGGAATCCTAAATGGGAGAAAACCACGGGACTCTTTTTAATATATATCTTGAATATTACATCCACAAGAAGCACCAACTTCCAAGATTCTTCAACACCAACTCGAAGGGGGCTCCAACCCCCTATTTATAGGTTTGAACCTTAAGGAATCTACAACTCTCTAAATTCTCCAGCTCCAATAGGAAGGAGGCTCTAACCCCCTATTTTACAGGCTCCAAATCCCTAGATTCTCCATCTCCAACTGGAAGGAGACTCCAACCCCCGATTTTATAGGCTCCAACCTGAAGGAATCTCCAACTCCCTAGATTCTCCATCTTCAACTGAAAGGAGGCTCCAACCCCCTTTCCTTTCCCCTTCCTTCCTCCCAAAAATATAAATGAGATAATCAACCTATCACTGCTATTGTCACTGATATTGATACATCATCATCATCAAGACTAGTTCAACCCAACAACCACATAAAGCTTATTCCAAGATCTCCAAGAATTTCCCCCAAATCATATTCCCAAAATCATCAATATATGCATAAAACCATGTACCAAAGGCCTCCAATATATGCCTTAAACACGTGCCAAAGTTTCCAAGACATGCCTCAAAACATGTGCCAAAATATCCTCAAATCATGTGCCAAAGTATCCAAGATATACCTCAAACCATGTGCCAAAATATCCAAGATACAAGCCTCAAGCATGTGCCAAACCATCCAAGATATTCCTCAAAGCATATTCCATAACCACAAAAATATGCCTCAAGCATATACCATAACCTCCAAGATATGCCTCAAAGCATATTCCATAATCTCCAAGACATGCCTCAAGCATGTACCAAAATATCCAAGATACAAACCTCAAAACATAGAGAAAAACATACCTTTCAACATATGAAAACCTCATGCATGAGATCACAAATAATCAAACCTTCCTTAACATCAACATCAATAGAATAACACCTTATTCAAACTTTTCCTCATCCTCACGAGACTGGACCGAGCAATAGGCAGGGCCTCGTGTGACGATACCAGGACAACCAACGGGGTCCTCGTGGGACACCCTGTACTTGACCCATGGGGGTCGGCTCATATAGGGTTTCTCAGAAACCATTCGCACATATGCAAATTTGAGAACTCCCTCCTTCGCACTGCTCCTCTACTCCACTTGCATTGATAGATCACATCATTTCTTGATGAAACTTGCTTGAATAAAATGAGAGAGGCTCTTGATGGGTATTTATATTTTTTCATGTACCTCCTTTACTTGACTTTAGGACTGACCTGCAACTTATTGTTTGTAACTTTTTTTCTCATTTAATTAATTTCGGGGTCGACTTGTAACTTCTTGTCCTTAGATCTGGGGCTTCTTCACTTTCTTTTGGGGCTTCATATTTAAGAGGGCATATCTCCTCAACCATGAGGAACCACATGGTTTGACACCTACTGTTTTAAATAGCTTGATGAGGACTATCAATCCATAGGGGTGTTACATGGATTTGCAAAGTCTTTCATACTCGTTTTCTTCAATAAACTTTGGGCTTCATGCCCACACCTTTGGGGCTTTCTGATCATATATTCAAGGCTTCTTGACCATACATTGTAACTTCTTTTCTTAACAATCGGGGCTTCTTGTAGGATTATACAAAGCATTTTCCTGTGAGGGCCATGCTTAGAGCTATGCCATAAGGGGACTACGTTGGAGACTCCTTCAAATAAACCCATCACTTCTAAGGGCTTCTGGAATTCTTCTAGGGTTGACATCAATGAAAACCAATTTTCCAATAATATCCCCCTTTGGCATTTATGGTGACACTCATACTCCCCTTTGACCATTTCTCTCTCCATATTCATGTGCTCCCCATTTCTTCATGCTTTTTTTCTTTCTCTCCCCCTTTGACATTAATGACAAAGGGTAACTCCCCTTGACGATTTTTCTCCCCTTGATGATTTCTCTCCCCCTATCTTCTTTGCAATATGTTGTTTGGATCAATGTGGGTATTCTTGTATATGCTTCCTTTCCTCTCTTCTGGGGATTCTTGTCCATTGGTACCTCCCGATGTAATCGACTGACATATATTAAAAGTGTTCATGTCAAAGTTCCTTCATCACTTGACTTCAAGTCTTCATGGTTTTCCATGTCTTCACTAAGATGAAATTGATGACATAATCATTCAACAATCTCCCCTTGATGGTATAAATACTTCTAATGGCTTATATCCCCCTATATTAAAAGTGTTCATGTCAAAGTTCCTTCATCACTTGACTTCAAGTTTTCATGGCTTGTCATGTATTCAATGAGATGACATCAATGACATACTCAACAATCTCATTTTGATAATATAACTTCTCCTGATAGTTTCTCTTCCCTTGTGTTGTTGTTCTTCTCACGTCTTTCCTTCCTGTGACTAGCTGGTTCCACATGACAATATGATTCTTCCACATTCCTCTTGATGATAGTGATAACGAGTCCATATTCTTTTCTGCAATCCCTCCTGAGCTCATCCTTTCATCCACTGTCATGCATATCCTTTGATTTATGTCAAGTATTGTATTCTATACCTACCAAATATTTCATGAATTCATCGTTCTCCATATGTCACAAAATTGTCCATGACTCTGCTACTCAATTGCACATAATGTTGACTAATCTGCCATTTCACTGTTTTGAGAGCTTCTTCGAATCTGTTGCAACTAATCATTGTATGGGGACATGTTCTGAAAATTGCACCTTAATCAACCAATCTGTCATGAGACATTTTGTACCTCTGCCATCAAACCATCCAAAATTTGCAAACACTTCAGACTACCTAAAAGATAGTTCTCCAATCTGTAATAATTGTTTGTTAGACTCCCCCTCTTCAATATTCAAATTACTGGGAGTCTCCAAGATAGATTTCTTAGAACAATATATAGATTTTCTCTATTGTGGGGTCATCATTCTGAGTTATGACATCTTCCTCTTTACCTGTAGATTGATCATGATCACGCACATATGAAAATCCTATGAATATGATCTCTGGGATTTCTTCATTCACCTATTCTTATTGTTTTTTTTCTTCTCCAAACCTTCGTGTACCTAATATCAGTGTTTTCCTTCATGGAAAGCTTCAACATGCTTCTACAGTCACGATTTGTGTGTCCATAGTTGTGGAGTTTGTAACATTCAATATTGTAGAGGGTAACATAAACATCTCTTGCTTGAACATTGCTTCCATACGCTCTGCAATCTACATCTTTATGTCCAAAGTTATTACAAGTCATACGCTCTGCAATCTACATCTTTATGTCCAAAGTTATTACAAGTAAAATAATAACCAGGAAATAAACTTTGATACCTGGAAGCAAGTGATCCTCTTTGTGATGAAATCCTTTTGAATTCATGCCTTAGCTGATCACGATATGTGTTTCCTTCACAATGATTGAAGCTTCTATGATGCCTAGAGGTAGAATATTTTCTTGGAGATACACCTATTCTTCCTTAATTACTTTTCATTGTTGATTGTTAATTTTATGTTCCTCTGATTGGATGATATTATTCCATTACCTGGATATTTTACTTTGAAGGCTTGCATTCTTCCCTTTTGATGGGACCTCTGATGACTTCAACATTGCTCTTTTTTTTTCTTCTCTTTATGTTGTTGTGGAGCTTGAACCTTTCTCAGTATGAGTTTGTTTGTATCCTAGTCTAACTTGTCATCACATGGCCTTTTACTATTGATGACTTCATTCAATATTTTAGTGTTGTTACCAAAGTTTTGTCGGGCGTCCTTCTTCTAAAGTTCCTTTCTTAGTGATACTATTTCATCTTCCAAAGACTTGTTTATTTTTTTCTTTTCCTCCAACTGATTGTTTTAGTGTTTCTTCAATTACTTTGGATTCTTCCAACTAGACCTTTAGATTTATGATAATCTGCTATACCTCTTCAGAATTTTTGTCAAGATTTTGAGAACTTTCCTTTAACTTGATCGGTTTTTCCTTGAGGAACTTTTTTTTCCACCTTTCCCTTTTTAGTTCACTTAAAGAACTAATTAGTTTTGTCTCAATATCTACTTCACCTTCTTCATAATCATATTCTTCATTTTAAAGGGTTCCTTTATGAGTTTACATTGCCATAAATATCACTCTTTCAGAATCATTGTCACTATCATTATCCTCATCAGATGAGGAATTGTCTTCTTTTGGGTAGAGGATTTTCTTGAAGACTTTTCTTTTATTTTCTTTCGTGTTTCCCTTCTGATATTTATTTTATTTCTTGGTAAGTTCTTCTTCGTCACTATTTGAATTCTTATCATAAGGACATTTAGTAGAAAAGTGACGAATTTTACCACAATTAAAGCATTTTAAGAGAAGCTTACCTTTGTGCTTTCCATCTCCTCTCTTCAACATCCTTACGGAGTTGGTTATTTATTCATCTTCATCTGAATCATCGCTACAACAAGAGCTTGGATTCAACTTTTGTTTATTCTTTCTTGTCTTATTGGATTCTTTGAAGGTTGCTTCCTTCTTGGATGGATTATACTGTTAGGTTCTCATTTCATAATCTGTAAGTATTCCATGTTGCTCATCCATGCTCAACATATCACGATCTACTCTTTCTTCTAGAGATGAAATATTAGGATCAAATATCATTGTAAGAGACCTTAGTACCTTTTGAAAAATTATTGGTTATTTAATTTCTTCTCCTAATCCTTTAATGGAGTTCACTATTTTATCAACTCGCAGAAAATAAGCTGTAATATCTTCATCTTTGGAATCCTGGCCCCTTTATCTTCATTTTCAGTTTGAATCCTGGCCCCTTTGACTTTGGAATTTCCTTTGTAAATATTTTGAAGTTTGACCCAAATATCCTTTGCAGAATCACAATGCATAACATTCAACATATACTTAATCAATTAGGCCATTCAAATTAAATAGCATTTTTGTCCTTTGAATTGTTTTCACTAAGCTTATTTCCATCTTATATGTTGGGGGAGTGGAAAGTGCCTTGTATCCATCTACTACTTCTTTCTAGACATCAAATCCCCATGCTTGCACAAACATTTTCATCCTTCTGCTCTAGAAGGCATAGTTCTAACCATAAAACAATGGCATTTTATTCTTGGTGCACTCCATGATCTACATTCCAGTTATTAGATTGTTTTTTAAGGATCTTCTCCGATACCAATTCTTGTAATATTCACCAATATTGAGAGGGGGGGTGAATCAATATTGAGCACTTTTTACCATTTTTAACCATAACATGTAAACATTAATTTATCAAAAATTTATCACTTATGATTGCATTCAAGACATCATAAACATATAACCACATATACATAGTACACAAGAATTTTATGTGGAAACCCAAATGGTAGAAAACCACATAACACTTTTTAATATATATGTGTGTGTGTGTGTGTGTGTGTGTGTGTGTGTGTGTGTGTATCTTGAATATTACATCCACAGGAAGCACCAACTTCCAAGATTCTCTAGAACCAATTGAAAGGAGGCACCAACCCCCTATTTACAGCCTCCAACCTACAGGATGCTACAACTCCCTAAATTCTCCAGCTCCAACTAGAAGGAGACTCCAACCCCCTAGTTTACAGGCTCCAACCTGAAGAAAGCTCCAACTCCCTAAATTTTGTAGCTTCAACTGGAAGGAGGCACCAACCCCCTGGTTTTATGAGAACCAACTCAATGGAAGTTGTAACTCCCCTGCAAGCACCAACCTGCTATCTAAAGACACCAATATTCTTGTGCACCACCCAACCTCCTAGAAATATAAATAAGAGACTCAACTTGTCACTGTAATTGTCATTGATATTGATACGTCATCATCATCAACCTATCATTGTTACTGTCACTGATATTGTACATCATCATCATCATCAAAATTGGTTCAACCAAATAAATCTTATGCCAATATTACTAATAACATCCCTTAAATCATATGCTCGAGATCATCATGATATGCATCAAACCATGTGCCAAGATATGCATCAAGCATGTGCCAAGATATGCATCAAACCATGTGCCAAGACCTCTAAGATATCCTTCATATGCCAAAAAAACCTCCAAGACATGCCTCAAACATGTGACATACCTTCCAAGATATGCCTCAAATCATATACAAAAATATCAAATATACACCTCAAACCATGTGACAAAATATGCCTTAAGCATGTGCCAAACCATCCAAGATATGCTTCAAGGAATATAACCTCCAAGATATGCCTAAAACTATGTACCAAGACATGCCTCAAGAATGTGCCAAAAAATCCATGATATGCCTCAAACCATGAACCAAGACATGCCTCAAACATAGGCCATAACGTCCAAGATATGCACATCAAAACATATATAAAACCATACATTTTATCATGTAAAGAACCTGGTACATAAGATCTCAAATCATCAAACCTTCTTCGGCTTTGGCATCAAGATATGAGCACCTTCATCAAAATTTTCTTCAACCTCACTGGACTGGACTAGGAAACTAGCGAGGCCTCGCATGACAAATCATGTGAAACTTGTAGGGTCCTCTCAGGACACCCTATACTTGACCTCCGAGGTTCTGCTCAAATAGGGTTAACCTCCAATCTGCGGCTTTGAGACTTGCCTCCTTTGCACTCCTCCTCTACTTTAGTTTCTCTAAGAGATCATGTACTTGTTTGGTTTCTTTCACTTTCTTAATGATCAAATGAGAGTCTCTTGAGTGTATTTATATTATTCCAAGTACCTTCTTTACTTTACTTTAGGGCCACACTGTAACTTCTTGTTGCAACCATTTATCTCTTTTTCCTGATTTTGGGGTCGACTTATAACTTTTTTTTGAAATTGTTTAGGGCCTTTTAAACCATACTTCAGGGCTTCATCTTTAAGAGGGTATAACTTCTCAACTGTAAGGAACCACGTGGTGTGCCACCTATTGTTGGAAACAACTTGGCGAGGACTATCAATCCAATGAGTTTTTTCATCCATTTGCAATGTCCTTCACCCTTTTTTTCCTCAATCAACTTTGGGCTTCATGACCACACCTTTGGGGCTTCTTGACTACTTAACCACTTAACCATACTTCCAAGGATTCTTGTATAATTCTTCAAAGAATCTTCCCATGAGGGCCATGCTTAAAGCTACACCATAAGGGGACCACTTTAGAGATTCCTTCAAATAGACCCATCATTTCTGAGGGATTTTGGACTTCTTCTAGGGTTGACATCAATGACAACCAACTTTCCAAAAGGTGTATTGGGTTGGAGTTTGCTTGTTAATCAATTCATTATTATATTTAATTACAAACAAAAAAAGGAACACACATAATACATGCTAAGAAAGCGTAAGTAATTCATAAACATTGAAAGGAACTTTCCATATGATCCTCCATCAGGGGTGATGACCACTGATGGGGAAAACTCAGTGAATGTATAGATTAAAAATTATAGTAAACTATATCCAAGGTGATTAAATACAAAGGGGCTTTCATTATTTGTCTCAAGTGCCCTCACAATCCCATGAAAAATCCATCCACTGATAAACCTATGACTAACCACTAAAATGCCTCTTGGTAATGTGGACAAGGGGATATCAACGTCTTGAGTTAGGAGATGCATGGAATCAGTCGGGAGACTCATGCAAACTTGTTGGTGAAAATTGTGTATTAACACCAAAAATATGGCACATCCCTTGTACTGACAAAACACACTATCTAGAAAGGACTTTCAAGCTCCCTATGACAACTTCTATGTTTCAAATTTTTAACCTTAAAGCATTATTTGGGTGCTCAACTCCAAGGTCCTAATATAACATAGTGCATTATATAACTTGTGAGTGCAAGAGTGAGGTGATATTGTTGAACTGGAAAAAATGCTTGAAAGGAAATGATAAATGCTTGGAAGCAAATATACTCTTCTTTCATCAATCCTTTAACTTGGTAAAATTTTAAGCAAATAAATAATAAATAAAACCACACATAATTCCAAAAAAAATTATAATGTAAATGTAGTTTATTGTGTTACTATGTTAGGATTCGTTTATGTAAATAGGTGTATTAAATTAAGGATTGCTTAACAATTACTAATTAATTAAAACTAAAAAATATTTAGATAAGAACAAGGAAATGATAAATGATGGGAAGCAAATATACTCTTCTTTCATCAATCCTTTAACTTAGTAAAATTTTAAGCAAACAAATAATAAATAAAACCACACATAAGAAATTATAATATAAATGTAGTTCATTATGTTAGGATTCGTTTATGTGAATAGGTGTATTAAGTTAAAGGTTGCTTAACTATTATTAATTAATTAAAACTAGAAAATATTTGGATAAAACCTTAAAAAAATAAAATATATAATTAAACTTCAAAAAATAATAAAATAATAATTACTATTATATTTAATTGGTGTATACCTCTAAAGGCTAAGCTATCAAATCATTGCACTAATTGTTATGCATAAATTTCTCTATATTTGTTTTCTATGCATTCAATTAAAAACCCACTACACATCTTGCACTAGAAACATTTTAAATGCATGTATACTTTTTTGGAACTATTTATAAAGTAATCGGTCCATGATCTATATGCATAGCCGGCTTTAAAATTGCTTACAATATATTTTGGTTACATTATTGCACTTGATTTTTCCTATGTTCCATATGCATATATTTTTATGAAACCAATTTTATGTAATTTTTATTTTTTTTTCTCTATTACATACATAATTTTACCATGAAGTTGTCATTAAAGCATTTTACCCATATACACATCTTGCTTTAAATTTGATTCTATCATTTTAAAATCCTTGCATATCGGTGACCAAGTATTTACTTACTATGATTTTCATATTTAAGTCAAATAAATCATTTTGTACATTACCCGATTACATATTCTACTTTAATTTTTCTTCTATTCTTTTAAAGATCCTTTCAAATTGGTGGCCTAAGTATTTACTTACTTTGTTTTTATATTTCATTATGTTTTTCATCTACTTTTTTTTATTTGTTGAAAAGTAAAAATTTGTCCCATGTATATCTATATCTAGATTTGTATCCATTTTAAATGTATTTGTATTATAATTACAATTATTATTATTATTATGTTGTGTAAAAGAATTTAAAGCAATGCAACAATGATGTACGATGAATCGTTGGCTCTATATCGAGATATATGATGTAAATAATGTTTTTGTGTCATGATTCAATGATAATATGATATATATATCAACAAGTTGGAGAAAAAAGTGATGTAAATTGTAATTGTACATGGTACTGCTTTTTCATTTCAAACAAAAAGGGAAAAACATCGTCATTTTTACATAAACTCGTGGAGAAAATTTGTTAGATATTAGGTATGAGATCAATTTTAACATATACAATCCCATAGTTTTATAATTTATGGAATATCCAAAGTTTTTTTTTATGTCAAGTGGAGGTATGAGGTCAATGGTGCCATGCAAAGACAAGTGTTGGTGTGGTATAATCTTGATAGGATGAGACATGACTCCCATCAAGCCCAAAGGATTCTCTCACTGAATCCATTTGAATGCAGAGCAATTTTATATGCCCTCACCATTCAATATGGTAGATGTAGGTGGGATTTTGCTAGATCATATTGGGAATTTTGACATCTATGTTTTGTGTTTTTTGAGATCCAATCCCATCAAGAATTGTAAGCACGGGAGTGGGAATTAGAGTGGAACTTGATCCAGTCCCTTTATTAATGTGGTAGATTGTCTTCAAGCCCTCAAATCATGGTGGTTGGTCTCTCATACATAGCTCATCCATTAGGGAATACAAAAAATATGGGAGATCATAGTCACCCTAGTCATTATGCATTTTGTGGGGTATTATATAAAAAGTGTGTGCTAATGAGACATGAGATCTTCCTTGTAGAAAATCAATCTTTGATATCTAGCTTAATTAATAGAGTGAACACTCAGGAGGAGTTTCATAGAATGAGGTATGCTAAGATTCTAGAATTAATGAGCCAAGAAAATATACAAATTGACAATTTAGAGGTAGAGTGAACTAGACTTCTCCACACAGTGAAAGATTTGGTAAGAAGCTCTCAATATAAAGTTGCTCGGAATATAATGTCAGTGGGTTCAGCATTGGAGGAAGAAAAAGAAGAATAATCAGTTCAACAAGGGATTAGGGAAGTGGAGATGGAGCCAGTGGAATAAGTGAACAACCACCTTTAGGACATTTACAAGGAAGCCCACAGTGGGCATGATTTCAATTAGAACCAAGTTTTTAACAGGTTTTGAAAAAGAAAACAAATTATTAGGTCACTTTTAATTGAATATATACTAGTAAACTTCAATATAATTCCTCAGGAAAGAATATGATTGTAAACAAAGTAGCAAGCTCAGTAAAATTTTGTTTATTTTCACAACTTGAGGCATATGAAAAATCATATTTTTTGTATTAATAAGTTGAAAAATGCGACTATAGCATCATTTTAATACAAATTTACTCGTTTCAATAAAAAAACAATCTAGTATTCTTGGTATCCACCTAAGAAATGGTATCATATAGTTGATTTTTGGTATTCTATTTAACATTTAATTATAATTTATTCACCATCAATCTTTGGTGGATGTGGGCCCTAGTTTGTTCATAGACTCATATCTACTTCAGGTCTATCATGGATATCCTCCCCAAGTTAATTGTATATGTTTGTCCCCCATATACATTATCTCCTCCTTCATCAGAGCAAAGTCAATCCCATCCAAGAGGCCTTCCCTCACCATAGGAATCACAATTGTCCACCCAAGAGATTCATATCTCCAAAACTTGCTATATGACATCATCTAATCTTTATCTCTCTTTCACACTCATATTCAACACCAACTAAGACATCTTAGAAGTCATGGCTAACCCCGATGTACCTTAGGATGATTTCTATTATCATTCTTATTTCCTTCCCAATAGTTGCATTCTTCTTAGATCAAACCAATATGTCATTAAAACTAAAGATTCCATTCCATTTGGGCATGTGGATTGGTTTTAGTTCCCTATTCCTACCATAGACACATTCAAAGAATGAAGTCTAGCTAAAATTTCTGAAATCATATCCATTAATATTTCCATCAAACCAGCCCCTGGGGCAGCTCAATTGGCAAATGTCGTGATATGAAGTGTTATGTTCAATGAGTTTTTGAGTTCAAATCCCCCCGATTTACCCATGCATGTGGAAGGGGCATACATATGGCACCTGGAGGTTATAGTGGTAGCAATCGGAATCGACCCCGTGTAATGCGAGTACGAGACCAACCTAGTTATCGATTTTGCCAGTGATTAAAATAAATATGTCCATAAAACCAATGTTACTAGACATATTCTACTTGGAGTAGCTTGCACGCTAGAGGGAAATGTTTCTTCAATTCTCTATTACAAGATTTTTTGTTTTTTTTTCTTGATCCTAAGAGAAAATTTCGGGAATGGACCAAAACATAGGTATACACCATATCAACGCCTAGCTTGACGTACCACTTTTTCATAAAACAACAACTTATTCACCCCATAGAGGCCTTGACTATCAAATTTGAGATTGAAAATCCTTTAACAACCAAATTTATCTACCTATTGCCTACACTTTATTTGTCTCCAATCCTATCATGGTCAACAAAAAATAAGGAACCGTTAGGGTATGTACTAACTTTGGAGACCTTAATAAGGCATGCCTAAAAGGTAATTTTCCATCCCCTTTGTTGAACAAGCTATTGACACTTGTGTTTGTCATTAGGTAATGTTCTTCATGGATATAATTTTATAGTATAATCAAATAGAGATCCAAAAACAAAACCAATACAAGACGCTTTATGAAACATTTGGGCACATTCACCTTTTGTGTTATTCCATTTGGACTCAAGAATTTTGAATCCACCTTCCAATGTGATATGTACTAAGTATTTCATAACATCGTCCATACCATTCTCGCCTACATCAATAATCTTACAACTAGATCTAAATGACAAGAACAACTCTTAAGGGATCTATGTGTTGTATTTTTTTCATGTCATGAATACAACATTCAACTTAATCCTATCAAGTCTATAATTTGTGTCATGAGGGGATGATTATTAGATTTTATCCATTATAAGGAAATCACCATCTAGCGGAGATTTTTGTGGAACCTCTCCAAAAAAATTCACCCTTCTCTATTTATAGCGAAGGTTTTTGGTGAAAGCCGGTGGAAAAATGTTTTAGCAAAAGTTTTTTTACTATTGTACTTCATTTATCTTGTCTCACCAATGCACCTAACATTTAAGACTAGCACTAGTACATCACCCCACCCTAGTAACCAAGGTAAATTAAAATATGTTATAGAATATTGATTTTATTAAAAAAACTAACAAATGTACCAATGCTTATGTATGTCATTTAGTACACCATTATAGGTAAAACTATTTTTATTTTTTTAAATATTGATTTAAAAACAATATTATGGTGTGCCATATACCATTAACAACACTGATGTGTCGAGATATATACTAGTGCAACACGTTAGAGTAAAATAAATAAATAAAATTAAGAAAAGGAGCAAGCCAAAAAATATTTTTGTCACATTCTTTCAGAGCTTCAATATTCCCTATGACTGCCCTGTTGTCTGGTGCTATCAAATTGTTTGACTTCTCAATTCCTTTTTTTCTATGGTCGATTCATGTTCATTTTGGAATTTTTCAAATGATATCAAATTTTTCATTTTTTCTCTACATAGTAACCTACCTCCTTGGCAGAGAAGAGACTCGGTCAATGAATTGTTATCTTTTAATTTACATTTCAAATGGACTAAAAATTTTTAAAAAATCATTCATTTGAAAAAAAAAATTCACCAGTTTCACCAGTGTGGCCCATGCATTTGGCTCGCATTGGAAACCAATGCATTGAGGATCAACTCCTTAGTCGATCCTTGGAAGAGAACCTTAGAATGAATTTCAAATTTTGGTGAAGAAAGAGAAGCCTTCGGGTCATTTAATTACAAATTCCCAGCTGGACGTTGTTGGATGCCAAGCCATCATGAACAACTAGCCAAGATAGATGTCCAAGCAGATGTAATTCTTTGACAAGAACTATGAACAACTACCCAGTGGTGTAAGGTGAACTGGTAGGTGTATTGAAAATCCAAAAAATTGCTTACTCATGGATCTACTCTAGGATGCCAACATCAATGGATAGGTGTATTGAAAATTAAAAAGTTGTTTGGTTACTCAAGGATCCATCATGCTCTTTGAAATTCGCACAGTTTCAAGAATGATAGAGGATTTCATAATTACTATACCGTTAGTGGATTTGTAAAGGGAGTGGGCTAACTAGGGACAAATCTTTCCTCTAGACTTACTTTTGTCTTTTGACAATCTCATTTTAAATTTTTGGTCAATTCAGAAGTCTAATGGATTTTCTGAGCATTCGGGTTGGTTTAAAATGGAGCAAACCCCCTAGGATAAGGTTCTGAAATGAAATGCATGGAACTTTGTCTAATAGATTTTTTGAGCATTTAGGTTGGTTTAAAATGTAGCAAACCCCCTAGAATAAGGTTCCAAAATGCACGGAACTTTGATCCATGCAAAACTCAGACTACTCATGAAAATCTAACCGATCTGACCAAATTCAAACCCATTTTTTTTGCCTGAAAAACAGGTATGTTTGCAAGCAAACAAGTCTATTTGCTCCCAAGTTAGCTTACTCCTTTGTAAAGAATAAATATGATGAATGTGGCAACATTTTCTTATGAATTTGAGGTGTTGTCGGTGGTCACACGTACCTCAGTACCTTGAATACTAGCACCCTTGTCACTTCGGATATGGTCTGGCATAATGCACAATGAAGTTCCTCCTTTACTAAGCATATGAGTTTGTTGAGGTTTATACAAGATGCATAAAACGTTAATAGTCCAAGTGATATTGACCGGTATTGGGAACATATTGAGTCAAGGTTGTGCCCTTCTTTGTTGTTTATAAAATCGGAATTAGGTCGTATGCACAACCTATAAAATATTGTGGTAGGCTAAAGATTTTATGAAATGAAGATTTTTTGTGGGGATATTTGCTTGAAATTGATGAAAAATTGTATTCAAAAATGAATTTTGAACAACAAAAAAATAGAAATTTGTGTAAATTTATATACATCCATATATGTGGTGTTTACAATTTAGTGTTAAAAAACAAAACAATGTGTCCAACAAAGTTGGACAGATGGATGTCCATTCACAACTCAATGTCCTAAAGATTTCAATGTCTAGTTCCTTACTGACTTTGATGAGAACGGAGTTTGATTCACTTCATCCATGCAGCTCAATGAGGGGCCCTTCATTTTGTGCCAAAAACCCAGCGAACAAAGATAACTTCAAGCTTATGCCATTGACCGAGAAGTGGCTTCTTCTATGTTTGAGAGTGTTGCACACAGGTTATCCAAATTTGAGAGATAGTGAGAAAGGATTTTTTGGTATTTTTTAGGAGATATGCTAATGCACTTACCTAAATGACCTTAGAATGTGAAAAGGGATGGAGGGTTGGGTATATACTCATACTTATTCCCCTCAATCTTTCGCATAGCTCACCTCAGCAAGCACTCTTGCGAGCATAGGCAATAAACTTTAGCTTATGTGAGAAGCGATGGAGGGTTGGGTATATACTCATACTTATTCCTCTCAATCCTTCATATATCTCATATTAGCAAGCACTCCTGCAAGCATAGGCAGGTAAACTTCAACTTCTATTACCTTTCAGTAAACAAACTTTGGAGTCGTCTCCTGGCATCAATTCTAAGTCTAAATTCAAAGAATCTATATATATTGTGTCCTGGGATTTTATTTAGTTGTAGAATTGAAATTCATGGGCATGAAGGACACTGCATGCACGTCTTTCCATTGAGCGCTCTCTCTCAGCCAACCACTCCTCCCAGCGACCATTCTCCCTTGTAGAGTTTGAAGTTTTCAACCTTTTAAATGACAGTCAAGCGAGGGTTTGAAGTGCTCTAAATTAGATAATTCTAGCCTAGTTTCATGTCGGTTGAAGCGTCTAAGGGGTTTGAAGTGCTATGTTTTATATCATTCTAGCCTAGTTTCGTGTTGGTTGCAAATTCTAGGGTTTGAAACACAAAATTTACTCTTTTAATTGCCTCATTTGCATGTTTCTGGCTCCCAGAGGTTAGAGCTTTTGTCGGGCTCCCGGAGATTAGATCTTTTGCCTGTTGCTTTAAAGTTATTTTAAAACATCTCGGTGTAGGTTTGTTCTCCGATTATGCAGGGTTTTGGAGACGGCTACTTCAAAGCATGCAGGTTTTGGAGATGGCTACTTCAAAGCGTTGAACTTCAAGTTATTGAAACTATATTGAACACTGCTAAATGAGGCTTAATGCAGAAACCAAAAATTGCACTATTCTGTGAGGTTGAATAGCACCTGCAATTTCTCAAATAAAGGAGTCCATCGAAAACAGACACTCAGTACAATGGTAAGTCATCGATTTTTTCTTTCCACTCTTTCTCCACCAAAATCCCATGAATTTCTAAGAGAAAAAATAGATACAATTCTACAAATACCAAAATTTTGCTAATTATTACGCTGAAAGGCATATACCTATTGACCATGGGCACATTTAATAGGTTTTTAGTGCTTAATCAGTTTTGTATG
>CBVK0100005051.1:0-15655 GCA_900067695.1 Picea abies | reverse complement strand
AACCAAATCCTAGGGCCAACTAACAATCAGAGAGCACACCAAAATAAAGCAAAAAGGTCAAATGCACACAAACATGATATAATGATTGAAAAGGGGCCTCCCTCACTAGAGTAGGTATGTCTCACCCAAGAGGGGTCTGAGACAACCTTCAAAAGATTAGAGGTATTAGAATTAGTTATAAGGGCCCTCGTGGGCTTAACATCACAGTCGGTCAGATCCCCCCGGAGAGGTAATCCTCCATAAAGGTTGTGTGTTTTCCGACCCTTATCTGACTCAGGGTACCTGCAAACTAACCCCGGCAAGTAACCTATGTGGCTACCTATGTCAAGCAACTAGAATCACCACAACATAACCAATGCACAGGCGAACAGTCGTAAGTCTGGTCCACCGTATGGATAGGGTAACAAAGCTCGAAATATTGAAAGCACTACCTCTCACGGAGGTAAAGGTACTAGCAAGACCCCCAAATATAAATAGAACCCCAGAAATATCTCTGACGCTAAGAAGGTATTAGAGGGATATCTCTGCAATCAACTTCGCGCAACCTCGTGCTTAAATACGGTGTGAGTGGAGCCTCCTGAAGTCACTAATTACACAATGGGTTTCACCACTCCCTGGTCAGACACATATGTTTAGTTCAATAGCCTTGGAGAAGTTTACTCACAAAATCCTATTCCAAGGCCCTATGTCCTATACTTGTTTGTGTACCCTGAAAAACAAAATTGTTTCTAATCAATTTTAATTAATCAACATTAATTTTAATGGCTTATGTTTACTCAAGAGGTGCGATCATGAAACTAATGCTATTATGACTCAACATATAAAAAGAAGCAAATATAAAAACACTATTAAGCACTAGTCTTGAATTTCAAAAAGATGGTATGCTTCTAAATGAAAAATTTCCAATGAAATCTCTACAATTTCAATGGAAGGCAATCTCTCCACATGTGTCAAAATCAATGCAAAGTAATCAAAAGAAAAAATTCCATAATGAAAAATGAGAAAATGTTTTTTTTATTTTTGATATAAAGAAAAGAAAATGCAAGGACTGAATAGGAGCTTCACATGCAGACCTTACTGCAAGAAAACAATACAAGCCAAGCAGGATACCAAGAAGAAAATACTCAGAGCAATGTGCAAGGACAACCAATGAAAAAGATGATAAGAAAGAATATCGCTTGAAAATTCAATAATTACAAGGCTTCCTATCACTCTGTAAGAACTTAACAGTCAAGAGAGAGACCCAAGAAGACTCAGCAACCAGCCAAACTCACCCAACAAACACCAAATTCAACCAACAATACTAAAGAGTCAATGTATGTGATTTTTTTAGCAAAACTTGCATATGTGTGTACCCTATAGGAAGACATCTCGCGTATGTACGTGTCTGTCAAGGGAAAAACTATGTATGCCCAGTAAAAAACTTCCAGGGCAAGGGTTAATCCAGTAAACTCATATGCAAAGTAAACATAGGTTGTAAAGCAACATGCAACAAGGAAACTTAGGCTAACAAAGAGAAAATCAAGGAGAAAAACACTCCAAACCCCAAAAAATAAGATCAAACCCCATTATGGTTGCTAGTTTTGTTACAAGGAAAATATGTCTATGGAATGGGGTAAACCACAACAGATGGAATGACACATAGAAATCAACTCTAATCCCAAGTATGATATATAAATGAAATTCTAATGAGACAAGGCCAAGATCCTACCTCGTCCGGATGTTCGATGAAGACCATCGTTGAGCATGCAACTCAAAGATTTATACCTGCAACTTGTCCTCAACAACCAAGATACGCAAACAGATGGTGATAATATATAATTTTATCATATATTTTAGCATAATCCATTAACATACATGAGAAATACGCACATGGAATAATAATTCAAATATTTGCAAGATATCAATTAGACAAGAAAAGAGTATTTCTATAAAAGTAATCAGTACAAGTGTATATGTGACAAAATTTTGTAACGACGCATAGCGGAACTGAGAAACTAAGTCCCTCCAGCTGGGCCTCCACCACTTCAATCCTCCACCAAATAAAATCTCATATAAAGGAGTCAATGAGGTTCTCCATCACAAACAAGGAACAACTTGGGGAGTGAACAAGGAGTTCATACTTTCAAGGACAAAGGGATGCAGATTCAATATGAAGTGAAATTTCTCCAGAGTGTCTTTTCTCTTAAATTCGAATTGTTCCTCTTTTCTCAAGGCTTGGATATGGCTCATTTATAGCCTTCAAATGGAACTGAAGGGCCAATTCAGAGCGTTTCTAATATATGGAAGGTCAATGATCATGGATCTTGTGACATGGCATGGAAACCTAACATAATTTTTAATTTTGAGCACCAAACCCGATGTATGCGGGTTGTAGTGGAGCAACCTGTGTATACGCTTGTTGCATAATTGATAGGGTGCGTATATGTGGAAAAATATGCATTTTTTTCTCTAGAAGTTACAAAAGGGAACTTTAAGTCTACATAGGGAAATGGAAAGGCCATCCAAGGAAGTTGCATGGGGTGAGGAAAAATTTGCTATAACAATGTGTTTGTAAAAACTAGGATTTGATGATTGTTGTTTTGATAGGTTTTTACCTTTAAAGTTACCTAGGGTTTTTAGGATTATTGCTTGAGTTCATGATCTTTTTACCATGGTTTGGAAAACGAGGCACACAAATTTGCAATACAATATACCTTTTGTATCCCTATAGGCTCATTGTAACAAGCCATCAAGTTCTATTCCGTTGGATCTTGGATGCCAATACGCCAATGGCCTCAACCATTGGTGGATTATATTTTTGTGTTTATTATGATTTTTTGATGACTTATAGACTCATATGCTTTGCAGTAGTATCAATTTTGTAATTATTATACTTCAATGGCTCTTTCTGTGAGTTATTATGATAAATGTTTTTTTTTTATATGACCATTGGTGGCTTGTCTTTAGTTGCCCCTCTTTTTATTGTAAATCATCCTTGTAATATTCCTCCATTTTTTCCATTAATGCAATCTATTTTCCAAATCAAAATTCTAGTCGCTTAAAGCTACATCTCATAATAGTCTAAATAAAAGAAACTATAAAAATACCAGCACAATGATATTGTTGTATAAATGAAATGAATTCGTTGAGACTAGATGGCACTCAAAGACATGCCTGGATATAGAAAATCATCCTCAATTATCATACATTATGTTAAAGCCATATGTTAATAATGGAACATCACGTTTCCTACATATTATTTCTAATAGAAATGTTCTTTAATAAATACAGGCATTATATGAAACTAGATTATGTGTTATTAGGTATAACCTCATACATTGCTTGGAAAAAAGGGAAAATAAAAATATAATCCACCAATACTCACTTTCTACTATAGTCAACAGGAGATGAAATGTCAATAGTCAAAATTTTCCATGCCATATTCCCATCTTCTATTGACATGACTACATAAAATGGCCATCTTGTACTACATAGTTGCCATAGAATCAATGTTTTCTCCTTTTGAAAAAAATATGCAACTTCTTTCTACACAAAAGACTCATGAACTTGGAATAAGCACTACTCACAATTTCTTTTTACACAAAAAATACTAATGAACTTGAAACAATCACTACCAAACAAACCAAAAATTTATCATCAAAATCCAAGCAAAGATTGCCCAAGTACCTACCAATACCAACATTGAACCCACTAGAAGTAAGGAAGATAATGCATGCAACATTGAAACCAAAGAGTCAGGTTCATGTCTGGTCACCAAATCTCACTGTTGTTGATTCGATTCTGATTTTCAAACCATCTTATTTGTCCTTCCAAAGAGCAACGACAATGTCAAAATGCATAGTCTCACAATAAGAAGTCATAAATGATAAAATTAAAAGGTTCAAAATATTTTCATGTGTACGCACTGCAAAAATATGAACAAACATGATGAGACTATGATTGCACCTGATGAGAATATATGGTGTCATAGACAAGGGTCTCACATATTCCATATGCATATAAAGGAAGGACAACATTCAGGTTGAAGTCACCCTTTATTGTTGCACATCCTAGTAAAGCACCACAATTTAATGTTAAGCCCAAATATGCCTTAACTTGCTCAATGGTGCTCTGCTCTACTAATAACCTCATTCGAATACCCTGCAGATACTATCAATAAATTGTGGTGTGTGCATACCCCCAAATGCTACAAAAGTATCATTATATTTCTCAATGGTGATCTTATTTTCCAATACCTTCATCTGAATACCCTCTAGATGTTGCCAATAAATCAACCATGCTCAATGGTGTTATTCTCTACCATAAAATTGTGTTAAGTTAACGTTAAGATAACCAATGCCTATACTATGAAATCAAGGTGATAATTTTCCATTCAAATACCCAATGCCCATACCACGAAATTGGGGCGATTGAAAGAATAAGGACCAATTTATATCATATGGGGAGGGTGAAATCATTAATAGAAATCCTTGTTTTTATGGAAATCGGGTGAATGAAGATTGCAGCTCCAAATTTAAGGGGTGAAAAATATTGTTTTTCCTTCTTTCGCTTAAATAAACATGGGCTAACCCTTTATATTTAAATAAATAAATTGGGGGTGAATCATAAAATCCACTATAGCACAAAAAAATCTCCCATTCAAAATTTGGAACCCCTTAATTTCGTCCATGGGTGAAATTTCGTCCCTAAAATTTTCTATGCTATTGGACCATAGTGTTTAACAACTCAGACACCACTTGGTGAACTAGGTTAAGGTCTAGTGGGAAAAGTATAGCCCAAGATTTGCTATTTGGGAGGATGTAGATACCATGCGTCGAGATCATCCCACAATGTTTTGACCATAACTTTGGGATGAAGTTTCTCGAAGGGTGGGTGTATGTAATACCCCATTTTGACTTAGGAAACTAAACTACATTATGACCTATTTTTTGTTTATTTTCTTATTATCTGTGGTACTTTGTTAGAAATATGGGACTTTATTAAATGGACAAGTGGACCTACCTATATGCAAAATTTATGTATAAGTTAATGCTTATGTTATTGATGATGGTTGTTTTGTGATTTAATTCCATCATGCAATATTAAATAAAATATTGTGGTTGCGCAGAAACCAGTTTAAATGTATGTTGTAACAAATAAATAGGTACCTTGCACATGATAAATAACTAGTTGGTTTACATTGTTCATTGTTGAGTAACATGACAATCACATATAGATAGTTTATGGCTATGCATGATCTTGTTTTTCGGTAAACTAACCTACATGTTGAATGGGATAAGTTATAACTAGATCAATGTGATACTAAAGTAACATATATTTCATGGACATTGAAAGAGAAATGGTATGCAAGGAAACATTATTTTGTTATTTAATTATTGGTTCAATGCATTGTTATGATATTTGGGCAAGTGCATGTGTTTATAGGAAGCATAGTTTCCCAAAATGGTATTTGATAACAAAGTTATAAGAGCAACAACTATGCCACAATATGGTCAATAATAGGGTATACTTGAACCTATTTCTATCAGGAGGGGTGGAGGTATTACCCAACATTTATCCTCCAAAAATTGGAGTCATGGGAGGGTTGTGTAAAGCCACACTCCCCTAGATGTGTGATGGAGGTTATTAATTTCCTATTGGGGAAGTTTGGTCGAGAGTTGACACTTCCACTTACAGGTTCTATTTGTGGTTAGGTCAATGTAGTATATGCTCCAACATAGTCCAACACATGAAATGATAGGATGTGGAGATGGAAGTAGGTTAGGGAGGAAGGGTGATTCAATGTTTTTGAGAATGTTGTTGGGAATTAGAAATGAAAACTTAGTGTCTGACTTAGTCCCTTTTGTGTATTAAATTATCTCTTAATTCAGTTATGATTATTTTGGTGTAATTTTCACCTTGTATTGGATTGTTCTAACTCATGAATTATTATAATTTTGTTAATATATATTATTGAATGATGCACTATTGGATTTATTGTATTGCAAACTTGGTTGTGAGCATACAAGAATTATGCATTAGAGGTAGTAATTGGTTATTATTAGTACATGCACAATTTTTGTGTATGCTAGCTATGCATACATACATTTCACATGTATGTTAGTACAACTACTTGATGTATTAGATACAAAAGTAGGTTATTAATTACTTAAATAAGGGTTGAATAATTATGGAAATGAAATTGCATATGTAAATATTTAATAGCATTAAATGTTCTCCTTGACTTGATTCATTGATTGGTTTAGTGCATTAAATGAGTATGGTGGTTGTCATGTATTTAGGGAAAATATTTATGTTTCAATTATAAGATTGCATGAGAAAAAAGAGAAAGAGGACTCGCAACTCTATTTTAAGTACTTTATTGAAATCATTTACTATTGTATTTTAATTTACTCTTCCAAAAATATCTATGGGGGGTTGATGACCATTAATGAGGGTGGTTAAGGAAATCTTGGTAAGGGAGATGGGAATGGATTAAGGCAGTGGATATCTCAAGGGAATAAGGATGTTGAGTGAGAAGGAGAAGATGGATTTTTTTTGGAAGGAAATACTTGGAACTATGAAAATTGAGACCATGAAATGTGAAATAGAGATTGATTGTTGAGATGAGATGTAGATTGTGGAAGGTGGAGATACTGGTAGTGGGTTGGGAATTGTTCTTGATCTTTGGCCATAGATGGCTAGGAAAACCCCAAGGGTTGGGAATTGTTCTTGATCTTTGGCCATAGATGGCTAGGAAAACCCCAAGGTTTCCTAGAGCTAAGGAGCTAGAGAGTTGTTCCTTGTTGGCTAGGAGGTTAAAAACCCAATTTAGTTAGCCAAATTTGCAGAGGAGGGAAACTAATCTACATGGAGCAACACCACTCAACCAAATCAAACATAATTATGAGGTATTCTCCATCACTCCATAAATCTATCTAGCAATTGCAAAATTGTTTTTTAAATTGTGATTAATTTCTAGATGAGTTATTGTAAGCTCATGTAAATTGTTGTAAGAAGTGATTTATGCTATGCTATAAAACTATGTAGAAATGTTTATAGTATCATACTTAAATGAAATGTGATTTATATATTTCTTGAACAGTAGACTAGTGCTACTAGTGCTATGCAAAACTTCATTTCATTTCTCATTCCAAAAAGTTGCAAATAGATAGAAATTTGATAGAGTACGCAATTAATTTACAACTCTGATTTTAGGTTTTGGAAACTTAATGGTGTTATAAGTATTATTAGCACATTCTACGTGGACCCTTGAAGAAATATCTTTCTAAGACACTATACGAATGGGTACAATCTACTAAAAATTTTGTAATATAACCCCCTAGTATGTTATTCAACCATAAATCAACTGCACGAGAAGTATTATTGCTTACAAAATTAAATTGTCTTACCAACTCAGGGGTCCAATTCCTCTGAGCTCCAATTCGATATCTTCCAGTATTCTCCACTAATCTTTCTAACCATTCAACTAAAATACTCGTAAATTCACCAAAGAAAATCTCATGTAGATATGTGAACACATACATTTGCAACCATTGTTCATCGCTAATCCAAAGGTTTCTATTCTCTCCTTGGACAAATTCTCACTCCTTCCTTTCCAGCCATTCAATGATATATAACTTAGTCAAAATCCATATTCAAGGTCCCGAAAACAAAACCATTTGTTGGCACGTAGTTATAATACCCTAGGTTCAAGTTATTCAACCAACACAAACCCTTTAGATATTGGCCCTTTCAGCATCACCTGCATGCAAGTGAATTTAGATATTGGCCCTTTCAGCATCACCTGCATGCAAGTGAAGTCTCACCTAAGGCATCTATTGGGGCTACAGGAACTGACTTTCTACAAGGATGACGGGATGTGAGGCTATCAACATAACCATTAATACTTATTCACCCTATGTGCATTATCCTTATTTAACATCCTTTTATCAGTCAACAAAACCTATGCACGACTTCCATTAACTAACAATTCATTACTTTTACCATAACAGTTGTGTGACATTAATCCATCTAAGATTCATTTAGTACTCTAAACCTTAGTGTGCAGAAACAGTATAACATAAATCACGATGTAACCAACCCACTGAATCATTCATTATTATTGTCCATCAACCATATGTTAAACAGATCCATACTAACCATGTGTAAACATAACATCCATGAATAATCACATCAACAAACACATTAGACACAATATTTTAATGTGGTTCACCGAATCCTTGGGTTACGTCCACAAAAAATGGATTATTATATTAGTCTTCGTGCAATAATCACCTCAATCCTGTGCACTGCACTTACAAAAGATATAACATATTGTAATCCCTAAACTTCCCTAGTTTCTTTGCAGTGTGAAGCTATCACTGAAATTCTCAAATATGTTCCCATCCCCGAAATATCCCCCCCAAAACCTCAAGCATAAACTCTCTTCATCAATCATGAGCAACCTAATCTCTTAATCTCAATAGCCTAATATTCTTTGACCCTTTACATATGTATACATAGAAGTAGGGATAAAACCCTTATGTTTCATAACAACTTATCCCAAAAACCCTAATGGGTCATAATCGTTTTTCCTACTTTTGTGTCGATTTGTTGTTTTTCTTGCTTTTGTGTCGATCTATTGCTTTTCTTGTTTTTGCACCCTTGTTGCATGCTCTAGTCTTGCCTTTTACTCTTTCATTTTATATGGTGAAACTCCCAAAACTTAGTTATTATCATCCAAAATGCTTGTCCAACAAATATCCTTACTGTATCTAGAGTATACCTCAAACAAATTGAATACCTTCACTTTTGTGTTTTGCCGAAATTTATTAAAAAAAAAGGCTTGTTTCTTTGACTCTACTCTATCCACTAGGGTTATCCTTCAAATTAAACTTATAAATCGGTGAAACTCATCCTTTCTTGCATATAATTAAACTTCCCAAGATCATAATATTCACACACTATCCTTATCAAATGCTACTCAATAATAGGTGGTTGTGCACATTCCATGCTTTGTTTGTATATTTTTTGTATTTCTCCAGGTTGCAACTATTTGATATATAGTCCTATGTCAACTTGAACCTACATATACATCAACTTATGAAACAATTAGACTTTTACTTCTATAAGTTCCCAAGTTGTGCTAGAACCAACCATATTTGCAAACGTTTTAGACAAACATTTGATGATATTACAATGAACCTCAACTTGCGATTGTAACACCCCCTCTCTAAACCCTGAATACATGTAATAAATCATGATTATTGTAACACCCCCTCTCTAAACCCTGAATACATGTAATAAATCATGATTAGTGATTTCCATGCAACAACGTGTAAATAGTGTAAATGTATTATTATTTAATTGCAAATGTCAAAATTGATTGTGGGGTGAAGCCTTAAAGTACATGCCATGATATCACTAGTTGAATGAGAGGATCCCCTAATAAACTAAAGGACCTCAAGCCTATTTATATTATTTCCCTTAGCCCTGATTTCAAGACAAATTAGTTAATGAGGGAGGTTGGTAGTTGAACAACAAACCACCCCAATGAATGGAAGTATGGAGGGTTGTCATAAGGAACATGAAGCTATCAGCTAGAGGACAGCAGGAAATGTCACCACGAGTCCCCAGGATTGACCCACGAGTTTTCTTCTGATGGAATAAAAAGAAGGACAAGTCGAGAAACTACCTAAGTCGTGTGTGCAAGAAAAACACATGGAGGAAAAGAGCTGTTGAAAGAGAATGCATGACTATGTGCAATAAAAGGATTAGATAACTCATGGAAGAATGTGTGGGGGAACTAGAGCATATAAAAACCAGAAAATCTAACATGAGCTAAGGAGGCTGCAAGCTTGATGCTGGGAAAGCATATGATAAGCCTCGAAGAGGCCTTGGTTAGGTGGGTGTAAGGGAAATACCTAACAAGTGTAGAGTGAAGGAGAGTGAGCTTCAAATCCTATTGAGAACCTAAGAGAGATTCCCCAGTGGTATCATGTCTTGGCACGGGGGTGGCTAGAATGCTAAAAGTGAATGAATCTGAGCCTATGGTTGGGTGGAAAGGAGAACATCCATACTCAGTTGGTCAGCTATCCATTGTAATAGATAATTGTTTTTGTATCATGTATAATTAAACTATAACTTAAGGCTAAATTTTCTTGTGAACCATTTAGGGATGTGCATGTTTATTTGATGATTAGACGGGTTATGTTATAACATGGGTATTTCGATGTATTGATTACAAGTCAGAATACCTACTATTAAAATTGTAACTAGATAAGTATTTCATAGACTCTGTGTAATTTAATTAAAATGCATGATTGAATGCTTGTATTGCACCATGCATATACATACTTGATTTATAGTGATGAAGCTTATTGTAATTGCAAGCTCCTGCATTTAAGTGACGATAAGATGGCAATAATGGTGCATGTCCTACACAATTGAATACAATCATTTTGTGATGTTCTAAGATAAAAAGAATGAACTTAATTTTAAGATTGCCCCGTGCGCAATATATATAGATATTGAGCACCCATATTCAGTTGGTCAACTATAAACTCTAATAGATAATTATTTTTGTACCTTGTATAATTAAACTTTAACTTAAGGCTAAATTTTCTTATGAATGATTCAGGGATGTGCGTGGTTGTTTGATGATTAGACAGGTTATGTTATAACATGGGTATTTCGATGTATTGATTACAAGTCAGAATACCTGTTATTAAACTTGTAACTAGATAAGTATAGACTCTGTGTAATTGAATTAAAATGCATGATTGAATGTTTGTACTTGCGCCATACATATAAATACTTGATTTATAGTGATGATACTTATTGTAATTGCAAGCTCTTGCATTTAAGTGACGGTAAGATGTCAATAATGGTGCATGCCATGCACAATTGAATACAAGCATTTTGTAATGTTCTAAGATAAAAAGAATGAACTTAATTTTATGGTTCCCACGTGATCTATATATATATATATATATATATATATATATATATATATATATATATATATATATATATATATCCATCATTGTAATAGGAAATATGTGAATGGAAACTAGGATCATAAGTTAATAGTTGAATGTAAGGGAAAGATCCCAAAGATAAATCCTTGAATGGTCTAAGTCTTGAATCGGATGAAAAACCATGTTTTGATCTCGAAGGAATCACAATCATTGGATCGACAAAGCTAATAGATCCCGACCCTTTATAGGAGCAGGTTACAATGTCTGTAGAGAATGTACCTGAGTTAATTTGGACCGTTAATCATGGATTAACCCAAAATTTACCTATGTCATAGATCATTGTGGTTTTTTTAAGCGATATTTGGGGGAGAGGTAACGTTAGCATGATGTACCACGCTGACCTGAAACGTCAACGTGTCTAGAAGTTTATAGGTGTCAGCCTATGAATGGAAACAAGTATTTGGCCGTAGGGATATAGCGTAGGCCCTTGGGTGAACTATGTCTAAGGCCTTTGTTTTAGCCTTGGGCATCGTACCAAAAGTTTGAAAGATATCAAACATCGATTGGAGTACATCTGGGATGTGATCTTGGTCATTGATCGACGTGGAAGCCCTTAGACGATTGATGAGAGGAGGAATGACATCATGTTAAAGTTATGGTGATGTCATGAGCCTATGTGTATGAGGAATACACGTGGAGGCCTGTAATTTGTCAAGGTAATAGGGAGTGGGTTCCCATCAAGATTAAGGGTTGGAAAGGTGGGACGAATGGGTCCACGAGTCTGCAAGTCATGAACCTAACAAAATCACAAAATAATCTAAGTGTGGAGTATTAGAAGAGATGAAGGGACTCATATTAGTCTGTGAGTCTGTGAATCCGCCAACCCACGAACCCAACAAACTGACAAAATAATCCAATTGTTGATACTTCTCGGACAAGATTATGAAGGAGAGGTAGATAATTGTGCATCTGTGAGTCTGCATAGGTGGAAAAATGGTAAATTATTGGTACTACTTATATGGACCTATGAAAGGATGTTTATAGATTTATGCACCCATGAGTCCACAAAGATGAAAATGGATAAGTGTCGAGACTTTTTAGATAGACCTATGAAAGGATGCTTATATATTTATGCATCCACAAGTCCACGAAGATGAAAAGGGATAAGTGTCAATACTTTTCAGACAAAACTATGAAAGGATTCTTCTAGGATTATGAATTCTCAATTATGTGAGTCTACAAAGATGAAAATTGGATAAGTAACGAGAATTCTCGATTGGACTGATGAAATAAAGTTACATAATTATGCATTCTGATGAAATAAAGTTACATAATTATGCATTCGTGAGTCCTTTACCCACAAGAGTGTGTTAGAAGAAGGTTTGAGTGACGATGGTTGTAGTCATGCATGGGCCAAAGTTCTAGCATGGTAGGCTAGGCTACTACCACGTCAGGACCCATATTTTTCCATGTCAGTTGACACGGTCAGTGACACGTCACATGGATTCCACGTGGAAGAAAGAGGGTTGTTTCCTATGTAAACCCAAGAACTTCGGAAGGTCATACCTTTTGTTCTAGATCTCAATACTAAGTGAATTTACCATCATTGGAAAGATTTTGATGATCAAAAGAGGATGAAGTTGTGATAGAGAAGATTTAAGGTTGATAGGAGAAGCGAAAATTTAATATTGTGATAGAGAAGATTTAAGGTTGATAGGAGAAGCGAAAATTTAATACCACATCCCTTAAAAAGGTACTTAGGGGTTGGGTATATTACAAAGTGGTATCAAAGAAGGAAACAACATTTGGCCTACTTGGGGCTCATGAAAGAATCGAATAAAATTATTCTTAAAAAATGTTTAAGGGGAAGGGCATTCTACCCTACCCTATATGTCAGAGCAGGCTATAACACTTGGCATGGATGGGCTAGAGATTAGTCATAGGACTAGAATATCAAAATTTAGAGGAGCCTGTTGAAAGGTGTTTCTACCTTTAAAGGATTGTTCTTTATCTACAGCCTGTTGAAAGGTGTTTCTACCTTTAAAGGATTGTTCTTTATCTACACGGGTCCCTTGAGGATGGAGGAAAACATATTAAAATTGCACCTTAGAAACCCTGGCCGAATTACAACAAGGGAAATTATATTGTTTCTTTGTCAAATAGATGATTACTCTTACACGAGTAGGAATGTGTCAATAGGCATTATTGGTAAAACCTGAATGAAAATAGCAGAGGTGGCAGAAATTATGTTATGAAGTTTCATGAGTCAAGACAAGGGACATGAGATGAGTTGTTTTGATAAGTACAATAGTGTCCATCTACTAGGGTAGGTAGAGTATCTTGTAATTAAAGATGGTTTATTATATAAGGGCTAAGACCCTTATGGAAAATTCCTTGTACTGAAAGGAAATTGGTATGGATTGATAGAATTTGTAGCAATAATAATTATTGCTTTAATAAAATATTAAACCATGTATATGTTTATGATCCCTCATGATCAAAGGACTGATGGAAAATGTGTAAGGTCGGTTTTATTTGACCTATAGTGAATGAAGAAAATGGTTGTTGGAAAATAACCAAGTTAAGCAATTAAAAAGGAATCATGTGGATTGTTGCTAGACCTCCCGGGAGAGGTAAAGAGATATGAACACATGAGCAAGTTTATGATACTCATGACTATAATAAGAGAATGTGTATACCTATTAATATAAGGACATGTTTGTGCATGTGAATACATATGGCAGACAGTTGGAATACATCTACATTGTAAGCATGGGTAAAATACTTGCGGCACGAGGATATGTCGGAATGTATATGGAAAAGATTGAGCATGCATATAACATGCATATAGGCTTATTATAGTTTGTTATTGGATGTAAAATATGGTGATGACATGGATCATATGGTTAATGATGATCTGGGTATAGCATCTTAAGTAAAATGTTGATGATATTGACTACATATTATGCTATGAGAATAAGTAGAAGGGTTAATGAACTGTTGATTCTGAATGGAGTAAAGGAAGTGTTGGGTCATTTATAGACGACCAATGGGTCAGACTAACATCTAGAGGTGGATGGTAGCCATAAGAATATGTCTTGGTGTGCTTAAGTTGTAGTGAGATGGAATCTGGAAAAATGATTCCCTTGATAAAAAGATTTGTGGACCAAGAATGGTCTGAGGCATGAAGAGAATCTTTATAAGTTGTCATGTTGCCTTGCGCACTATTGAATTGCCCAGATTGTGTTTCTAAGTCATTGCATACTTCTATATCACTTTAGAAGAGAGTGTTATCTTGCTGGTGGTTATCATATGAAAAGGGAAACATAGTTATGAATATGTTTGCGATACTATCCACGTGAATATCATGTGAATGACTGTAAACTCTCAACATAGAGGGAAACATGCTGTTGAGTATTCCTATGAGACTTGTCATAAGAATGGTTGTAAGATCTTTGGGAGGAAGGATATGGAAGTTTGAAATTCCCATGTGTAAGAATGACATGGAAAAGGGTGCAATAGTGATATTGCATGCTGAACATCCATAGATGTAAATGGATTATTGAGTGCATGAATGGAATGCATTATAAGGTTGCCTAGTATGAAGGAAGAAAAGAATAGGTTTGTGAGACTAACCATGAGGATGGTTTTACATTCTCTTTAAATAAGAATGATAATAAGACCAAATAGATAGGAATGAATGAGGTAAAAATATGCAAGTGATGCACCTACATATATATAAATGTACATATACATGACTAAAGGTATGATATGAATGTCAAAATAAGTGAAATATGAGGCAAGATTTGTACTTGGAAGATCTAAATAATGCCATGGATGCATGGCTGACCCTATGATGGAAGGGTATGATTTTTCTTACTAAAATAATATCTTGAGGGGGATGTGTTCCCTTTTTCCTCAAAAAAATCTAGTATACATTGATGAAAAGGTAAATGAGTAGGGATGCTCTATTGCCATTTTAAAAGGTAGCATGATTATGATTTTAAGGGCTGCATATAAATGGTCATGAACAACCATGAACCAATTAATTTCCAATAGATAAGGAAATGAAACAATAAATTGTTCCTGAACCAATTAATTTCCAATAGATAAGGAAATGAAACAATAAATTGTTCCTCTAGTGGACACACATATCGCATGTTAAGGCATGTGATTAAAGTACAAAGAATGAAAATTGAAGGAATAAATGTGCATGAGTGAGTGCATGATCTAAGTGCACAATAAAGATGCATGTTGATAATTCCTCATGGATATTAGGTAAGAATATAAGATGACAAAGTTGAGTCTAATTCAAAATTGAGGTCATTTCAGACCATTTGGATATGAAACAAGAGAGTTGCATGTTGAAGAGGTTTATGTGGAGGAACTGTGTAAAGAAATATGCCGGGAGAACAAAGTTATAACCTTAATGAGTGTTGAGAATTGAAAAGTGGGCTCCAAAACCTATTTATATAAGAATCTTAGATTACATTTTAAAATATCATGCATGAGTACCAAGACATGCATACGAATGACGACCGATTTGATCTCTGGGTGGGAAATGTGTGGAGTGCACAAGTTCATGATTCATTATGAACAACAAACTTGTTGATGTAGAATGTTGAATTTTTTGGACACACATACCACACTTAGAAGCGGGGGTGAATGAGTGTGGGGATCTTTTTCCCAAA
>CBVK0100005050.1:0-15655 GCA_900067695.1 Picea abies | reverse complement strand
GGAATGGGTTGAGCGGGCAAAATGGTAGGACGTGGTGGATTCTGAGGCTGCTGAGGATTTTGTAGAATGGGTGGCAACGGAGGTGGAGTAAAACCAGGTAATAGTTATTGCATGGATGTGGAGTAAAACCAGGAAATAGTTGTTGCAAATTTGGAGGATACTGCGTGTATGGATTCTGAGGAATTGGTACTGCATGCTGCTGTTGGTTATTTCCAAAGTTTGGATTTCTCCATCCCTGGTACCAAGGTTGAGCAGGGACATTTTTTGAAGGCCAGTTTGGCCAGTTCCATGGGTGTTGTTGTTGCTGAGAGAAGGGTGGATAGTAGCTGGAAGCTTGTGGAGGTGGTTCCTGATATGCATTTGCATTTGGATTTCTAGGTTGCCAAGGCTTCTTAGGTGCAGATGGAGTCCCTGGAGCTTCCCCTCCCTTGAATATTGCCTGCAATCCAGGTAAGGATGGGCAATCTTCTGTTTTATGATTTTCAGTACATATTGCACATACAGAAATGTTGTCCAAAGGGCATTCTCGTAAAGGATGTATTTTTCTGCATTTTGGGCAAAATATGCTTAAGACAGGGTTTTCCTCTTCCTGCTTTCTTTTGATTTTCAGAGTGTCTAATTGAGAGCCAATTGTTCCTAAAAGGTCTGTTTTAAAATTTTCCAAAAGGTTTCCCAATTCGACTTTAGTAACTCCACCAGATGTGGATGTTTTGGTATTTTTGTTGACCGGTTCTCTCACACTTTTTGTAGCTTTCCCTTTACTTCTTGAGTAAGTTCTACAGAGTTCACTAATTGCTTCAAAGTTTTTCTGATAAATGTCTCCTGAAGCCATTAAATTGAGGGTATCAATGTATTCCTCCAAAACTCCTTTTAAGAAGAGAGTTTTGATTGCTTCATCCTGGAGATCATTATATTTAGATTTTTGAAGGGTATAGGTAAATCTTTTTAGAAAATCCTCAAGGATTTCTTCATCTTGCTGTTGCATTTTGAAGATGTCATTCCGAGAATCCTTGGTTCTGCAATAGTCCTGGTACTTCTTTAAAAACTTTTCCTTCATATCTTCCCAATATCTAATGTTGTATTCTCCTAAACTCATGAACCAACGTAGTGCAGAATCTTTCGGGGTGGCAGGAAATCATTTCAGTTTATGTGCATCCTGGAGATAGTTATAACTTCTGCACAGGATGTTGAACTCAAAAAGAAAGACATCTGGGTCCTCACTATTTTTCCCATGGAAGGTTGGTAGTGCTGAAAGCGGGATATTTTTCATACTGACATTCTGGACTAAATCCAAAATAGGAAATCCAAAGGTAGTTTCTGGTGGTAATTCATTTTCCGCTTGTTCTTCACCTTCATTTTCAATATGAAGTTCCCCATGTAAGTCTCTCCATCTTTCTCCCATGGTAAAAGGATTACCAAGAATTGTATAAACAATCCTATCTTTCTTTGGTGAGGGTGTGAAATCCCACCTTTCTGGATTCTTTTTGCCAAAAGTGTTATCTCCTATTGGTCTTTTTGAGGATCTTATGGCCTTTGATGTCACAGCTGTAGTTGTTATCTGTGAAATTACAGAGTTAGGGTTCCTAAGAAGGGCTTGTATTTTCTCTGGATCAACTGTGTCATCCAGGGCTGGATCACCAAGATTTTGAGTTTGCTAATGTATGGTGTTTCCTGGTTCTAGGTTTTGTTCTACGGTTTCCTCAGCCAGAATTTCAGTCTCAGTTTCTATCACTTTTGGGGTGGAGGTTTCTTCTTCTTTTTGTGGTTTTATATTTTTCCTAAATCTACCTCTAGGATCTCCATTTCTCATGAAGTCATGCTAAATGAAATGAAAGAACTAAGATTGAGTTTTAGAGTACCTGTGATAATTGATATGTCAGTTTTCACCCTTTTTGTTTCCACAACTGCTCTTACTATCAACCTGCTAACATACCACACCAAAATAAGTGCATTCTAAAACTAATCAAGACAATTATATTCTTACCTTTTAAACAGCTCCCCGGCAATGGTGCCAAAAATGTCAGGCTGCTAAATTGAAGATTTGAATGAACTGAAACACTAAATTGTCAAACCAAGGTTGGTAAACTTTGAGCTGCTACACTTTATGTGTGGGTAAGGCTCTAATCTCTATCTGAATGCTATCCTTAGAAGAAAACACAAACTTATTCTGAGAATTTGAATCTTAATGACTATCTTGAAACTTAGCATTTCCTATTTAAGTCATCAACAGAAAACAGTCATGTGCTCAAATGTTGGTGCTTCTATTTCTATCCAAAAGTGTGGTTCCACAATATTATTTTACCACCATTTCCAATTATCTATCATCATCACTTTTGTTTAAGCCATGACACAAAGAGTTTTTCCTGAAATGCATTTATTCTGAATATCAAAAATCAATCTAAATTTGTCTACAAGAAAATAGAGTAATACCCTACTGGTACCGGAAGCTTCCTTTGATTTAACTGTAATCTAACTATTATAATTAAGCAGGGTAACTGACTATCTAACAGAGCAAAGTTCATTCAATCTCTAAGTTATGTTCGAATTGAAAACTAGAAGCCAAACAAACCACGTTCATACTCTAAAACCTATAGGAATAAAACATGCATTCAATACTCATCAACGCAAGAGATATCAGTATGCTGAAACGATTCAGTTGAAGAATAAATAAACACGATTTTGAATGAGTTAATTCTGAAACTATAAACTATCATGTAAGAAAACACTAACACACTGAAATAACTAAGTCAATGACAGGATAAAGCAGCGGCTTGCACCTGTTTGGCAGGCCCAACCAAACGGCACAAACGCTGTAAGTAATAACCAGCACCAACTATACCATTCTATGAAAACATGGTGTAAACTTCACGCTTTATTAACTCAGAAGAAAATACTCAAATCGTATATCAGTCAAGTAACATAATGCAACAACAGTTTTGTATTCAGAACCATGTGTTCACGACATAGCATAATCCAACCGGTTCTCAGGAGTGATCTCTTGTTTATAACAGTCTAAAGCAAAAATACCGAAGTTCAAGCGGATCCCTGATCCGAAAATAGCTTGAAATGAAGTTTAAAAAACGGCCTTCAGATATTTGTGACATGTAGTGTCACGAAGTGTGAACGATGAAGAATTAACGACTCAGTTTATCATTATGCCTTCAAGCATCCTATGAGTGATGACTCCAGCTGTCATGCGAATCTCTCTGTCTCCCATTCGGACCATAACACACAGATCTTGAGCGGCTTCATTGGTATCTCCACGGGTACGAGTTGGTACCTGGTACCGGCAATCCTGTTCCAAAAATAGAAGTGGTACCTAACCCAAGCGACATTAGTTTCAATATCAATTTAAAGCATCAAAAAGCATAAAAATAGCTTGAAACATAAAGATACCTTAAGTAGCCCATTGAATGGTAGGGAGATGTCAATCATGTCAAAACAAGGCCAAAAGGGTGGTACTAGGTATATAAATGGAGGTCTTTGGAATGTAATATAGCCAAAAACATGATCAAAACCGGGGACCAACACCAATCCTTGGCCTTGGGAGCTCTGCTCTCCATGAAAACCAAGGCTATCAAAGTGGGAGCATCATATCCATACAATTCCTGGAAGGGTATCATACCAATGTGTTATCTATCCAAGAGTCACCCTAGACTGTATATTAGGTGAGCTTGGTAACATACATGTCTGATTTTAATGAGTAGAATTTTCAATGATGGATCAATCTATCGATTGTTAACACTTGCATTCATGAGACAATTAGAAATGCATTCTAGCAGAATTGGCTTCACACAAACTCAATCAGATACTAAATAGGTTTAAGTTAATATGGAGAAGTGATACAAGCTATAAACTCATACATACATCAGGCACACATGAAGATAAAGCTATAACAATGAAAAGGTACATTTGCAGAGTTATATCATTAATGCAAGGAAATATAGGCTTCTCTCAATCATTAAATGAAACAAGAACCATTTGAATCAGTCACCAATGGCACAAATACACAGAAAGTAGATATGAATAATAAAAATATGATTTCATTCACCGAAGAATAAAGAATCTAGAAATACAGTATTTTAGACCTCAAGCTATACAAGTCTTCCAGATTAAACCACCCTCTCTATCTCATTCTAAACCCTCTCTTCTCTTGTACCATCAAATATATAGAACTATAGGTCCTTTTCCGATCACCAATTCGAAATCCAGCCCCTTTCCCAAAATAGAAACAGTTACAAACAGAGAATGACACGTTTTAACTAATTTCCTACTTTTCAAGAGGTGAAATTATGAAAAATAGGCTTCAAAATGACACTTGTAATTCTCAAACTATAACAGATGTGTAAAATATGAGAATGGTTTTTGTATATAGGATCATTCTAAAGAAACAATTCTCTAGGTTTCTTGAAATTCATCTCCATCTGGTCGGAATACATGTCGCAAAAACATGTCTCAAATAAGAAATCATGAAAATTGAAAAAATAGGGCTCAAATATTCCTTCGAATATCCCAATACGTGACACATGTGTACAAAAATAAAGAGGTTAATGTTCTTGGGTTTGTGCTTGACAATGACCTCCTTTGGATTTTTAAAATTCATCCTGGTTCACCTGAAAATGCTCTTGGAATTCAACTGGTCAAAAAAACTAGCTCAATGGTCTTAGAACAGTGTTTCCGCAGCACATTTTGTAGCGCATGTCTAAATTCGCAGCGCCTGAGCCAGTTCGTAGCACCAAGGTAAAATTAATTATCAAAACCCTTTTCTGACCTCCAAACAAGACCAAAAATCTCATGGAGTACCTGATGGCTATGAGGTTGATGCTGGGAACTTCAGATTTGCACTCAGATGCCTACAACCTATCCAACCTACAACCCTCTTTTTCCACCAGTTCGAAGCGTCAGATCAAACATAACTTAAAATTTAGACCAAGGTTATACATAGCCTTATTCATTTTGAAACCAAATCTAACTTTATGATTACAACCTAAAGACTCAACACCTATGTCCTATAAACCTTGACTCAAAAACAAAACCAAGGTGAATTTTTTGACCCATACAATCTTATGTGTTAACATATGGCTCCACAGGGGATGGCATGCTCCCTGTAATCTGCCAAGAACATGCAGTTCTAGTTGTCTTATCCATTGGGCTATGGAGTAATTTGTGCAACTAATGTCTGAAACACTGCCAAAATCTACCTTTTATTTAAGAAAACTGACTAATAAACCTGTTGCAAACATAAGGAAAGAAAATGCCTGAGAAGAGATCTCATTTCCACACTACCCTACCTCTAACCAGATATCCAATTTGATCAGGTAAAGGAGGATTTCCACAAAAACCATTCAAATAACTTTAGGAGTGAAATGATCTCATCTTTGCCACTAATCAATAGAGAATAACAAAAATATGATAGCAGCAATTGAAACTCCTTCAGAGAATCATGCTCACCTATGAGTGTTGGTGAGATAATGAAATTTGAAAATGTCAGAGAATTTGAAAGGTATGACTCTAAAAAGTATGCTATTGGATCCTCAAAACCATAGTCACAAAACTGTTGATTGAGAAAAGATGATTTCCATTTCTTAAATTCCCCTTTGCTAAGAAAGATATGACCTCCCTGTGATTTCATGAGCATCTCTTGATCATCAAGAATGGCAGTTTCCTCTTCATTAACATGATCATATGATAATTGCATATAAGTACTTAAATCATTTTGACTATGATCAACTAAAAACATATAGTTATCTATGCAATCATCCACTACTGCATGCTCAAACTAATTTTGAAAACAAACATAAGCATGATGTACATCCCAATCCATGGAAAAATTTGAAAACTTTGAAGAAACTGTCAAATGTTGTCCCAAATCTGATTCATACTTACATTCTTGTTTTTTTTCATGTGCATGCATATTTTCAAATTATGCTTGCTCTCAAATCCTCTTGCAAGCCTGGATGTTTTTTTCAACTTCTTCATCATCCTCAAACAAGTGTCTTAAAGATGAAGATTTTCTTTCTGTCAGGAGAAGGCCAAGCTCTGAATGTTGAGCCATTACATAGTACATCATGGAAGTAGCCTCGGAAGGTCAAATATCCAATGGAATGTTATGATAAACACTATAAAAACTCATGTTGAAGACAACCATAGCTTCTTCTTCCCCTCTCCTCAAAGCATTAAAATCAGTGAGGTACTGATCAAGGGACTTAGTCTCACCCCAATACTTTAAAAAAACAAAATGAAAGTCAATCTATGAACTAAATGAACTAGCTTCCATATCTCTAATCCATAAAGAAACCTCCCGAATCAAATATTTCGAAAATAATCTCATGATAACATCTTCATGCATAATTTCCAGATTATCAACAAAGTCTCAAAGGCTCCCAAATGTTTCTCATTTGTAACATGGTCCTCTCTAGTAAACCGGGGAAGATTCTCAAAAAAGTTGGGAGGATAAGGATGGAGGTGAGATGGTAGCTTGAGAAGTTTAAACATCTTCTACCTGACTCTAGACTAAAAATATGTGGGCTGAAAATGAGGCTTAACAAACTGATTACAAAGCTTAGCAGTGATGGTAGTAGGTGATAAGATTTGAGAAGGAGATAAATCAATTTCATCGTCCTCACGATTACAAGGATGATTGGTTTCAGTAAGGAATTAAATACATACATCATCCTTGTGAAAAGGATGAGGTGAGGAGATATGATCCACATCTACAACACAAGAAGAATGGAGATCATCCTCTTCCAATGAGGGATATACAAATCATTGTTGATGATCATCAGAGTAAACAAAGCAAAGGATAATCCTTTTGATATGTAAAGGGAAAGAGAGAAATGAGCTGATAAAGAAAAATAAGAGTTCATGAAGAAATCTCATAAACTGATACCTGGATTTTCCCATCCGTATTTTCATTTTTTTGTCACCAGGATCTTTCCTCCAGTGGAGTCCTTGATGGTGGAGTCGCCGGGTATATAATTACAGTCAATTTCTGTGTCCTTCTCTTGTCTACCATCAAGAGTTGGATCTATGTCATTCTCCCAGGGAAGCTTGATTCACACTTTGCTCCCCAGCAACGACACCAAAATGTTATCTCTCCAAGAGTCACCCTAGACTATAGATCAGGTGAGCTTGGTAACATACATGTGTGATTTTAATGAGTAGAATTTTCAATGATGGATCAATCTATGGATTGTTAACACTTGCATTCATGAGACAATTAGGAATGTATTCTAGAAGAATTGGCTTCACATGAATTCAATCAGATACTAAATAGGTTTAAATGAATATAGATAAGTGCTACAAGCTGTAAACTCATACATACATCAGGTACACATGAAGATAAAGCTATAATAATGAAAAGGTACATTTACAGACTTAGATCATTAATGGAAAGAAATATAGGCTTCTCTTAATAATTAAATTAAAAAAGAACCATGTGAATCAGTCACCAATGGAACAAATACACATAAAGTAGATATTAATAAGGAAAATATGATTTCATTCACTGAAGAATCAAGAATCCAGAAATGCAGTCTTTCAGACCTCAAGCTATACAAGTTTTCTCAAGTCTTCCAGATTGAACCACCCTCTCTAGATCATTCTAACCCCTCTCTGCTCTTGTACCATCAAATATATAGCACTATAGGTCCTTTCCAGCTCACCAATTCTAACTCCAACCCCTTTCCCAAAATAGAAACAATTACAAACAAAGAATGACACGTTTTAACTGATTTCCTTCTTCTGAGGAGGCGAATTTATGAAAAATAGGCTTCAAAATGACACTTGTAATTCTAAAACTATAACAGCTGTGTAAAATATGAGAACGAATTTTGTATATAATTTTGTTCTAAAGAAAAATCTCTCTAGGTTTCTTGAAATTTATCTCTAGCTGGCCGGAATACATGTCGCAAAAACATGTCTCAAATAGGAAATCATGAAAAATGAAAAAATAGGGCTCAAAGATTCCTTTGAATCTCCCAATACATTACACTTGTGTAAAACATAAAAGAGGTTAATGTTCTTGGGTCTGTTCTTGACAATAACCGCCTTTGGATTTTGAAAATTCATCCTGGTTCACCCAAAAATTCTCCTGGAATTCAACTGGTCAAAAATACCAATTCAATAGTCTTAGAACAGAGTTTCTGCAATAGATTTTGTAGCGCATTTTGTAGTGCTTGTATAAATTAGCAACACTTGAGCCAGTTCATAGCGCTAAAGTAAAATAAAGTAGTCAAACCCTTTCCTAACCTCCAAACAAGACAAAAAATCTCATGGATTACCTGATGGCTATGAGGTTGATGTTGGTAACTTCATATTTGCACTCAGATGCCTACAATCTATCCAACCTACAACCCTCTTCTTCCACCAGTTCACAGTGCTAGATCAAACATATCTTAAACTTTAGACCAAGGTTATACATAGCCTTATTAATTTTGAAACCAAATCTAAATTTATGATTACAACCTAAAGACTCAACACCTATGTCCTATAAACCTTATGACTCAAAAACAAAACCAAGGTGAATTTGTTGATCCATACAATCTTATGTGTTAACACAATGGACATGTGGAAAGTGGTGTTGTAGCAATGCTCTCCTAACTGTATCCACTTGACCCATGTTCTCTTTTGTCCACCTACATAGTTTCTCAAATATCCTTAAAACCACTTGTTGATGATCTCGGTTTTCCCATCTATCTAAGAGTGATATATGGTGTTGGGTGTCAGCTCTGTCTCCACCAATATAAAAAACTCTCTCTAGAATGTTCCAATGAACCAACTGTCCCTATCACTGATGATGTTCCTCGGAAACCCATTAAGTCTGAAGAACTACCTGAAGAATAGACCGGCTACCTGAATTGCGTTGTACTCTGTCGATATGGAATAGAAGTGAGAAAACTTGGTCAATTTGTTGACCACTACATCGATATAGTCCCTACCCTCGACCTTGGGTAGGCCTCTGATGAAGTCCATCAATATACTTTCCCATTTATGCTCTAGAATGGGGAGTGGTTGAAGTATCCATGTTGGAAGACTATGATCTGACTTGATCTACTGGAAAGTCACACACTCACTGATGTGTCGCATAACATCCTATTTGAGGCCCTTCCATGAGAACCTCTCCTTGATCTGTCTTTAGGTTTTGAAAAACCCCTGATGGCCTGCTAGTGGTGAATCATGAACTGTTGTGAGGATCTTCTTCTTGAGCCCCAAATTTGGCACCAAGTGGACTCTGTCCTTGTAGAATATGACATCATCAATGACTCTATACCCGTCATCCTGTATCTTCCCATCCATTACCTCACAAGTGAACTTGTTCTTGGAATATTTCACTAACAAGTGGGATTTCCAATATGCTGAAATATCCATCAAAGAGCATGTCGCAGGTCTCCTCGATAGTGCATCGACCACAATGTTATTCTTCCCCTTGACATACTCTATGTCAAATTTTAATTCCTGTACCTTCGACACCCATTTCTGTTGGCGATCACTGAGGTCCTTCTGCTCAAGGAAATACTTCAAGTTGTTGTGATCTGTCTTGAACACAAATTTGTTGCCCACCAAATATTGTCTGAATTTGGTCAAGGCATGCATGATTGCCAAAATTTCCTTGTCATAAATGGAGTACAACCTCTCAGTCTGACTGAGCTTCCTGCTCTCAAATACAATGGGGTGTCCTCCCTGCATCAAAATGTCCCTGATACCCTCATCGTATGCGTCACACTCTAGTACAAGTGGACAAGTTCCCATGAATTCCTTCATGTGATCAAAGTATTTATGTGAATCCTCGGTCTAGATGAAAGCCCCATGCTTGTTAATATCCATCAGTGGTGCTTCAAGATTAGAAAAACCCCAGAAAAATCTCCTGTAATAGCTACATAGCTTGAACAAACACCTCAACTCTGTCACGTTCCTGGGTATTGGACAATCCAGAATGGCCCTGATATTCTCCTGGTGTACCTGTACCCCCTATGCACTGATGATGTGGCCAAAGTAAAGTAGATCTGTCAAATCGAACTCACACTTGGAATATTTGGCATATAATTATTGCACCTCCATGATGCCCAACACCTCATCTAGATGCCTCATATGCTCCTGCCATGTCTTTCTATAGACCAAGATTTCGTCGAAGAAAACCATGACTGATTTCCTAAACCGATCCCTGAATATATGGTTCATGCAAGACTAAAATGTAGTTGGTGCATTGGTTATCCCAAATGGCATAACCAGGAACTCGAAATGTCCAAAGTGACATCAAAATGTTGTCTTCTCTATGTCTTGCTCTTAGATGTTGATCTGATGATACCTAGAGTGTAGATCAATCTTTGAGAAGAAAACTTCCCCATGTAGTTCATCCATCAACTCGTCAATGTGAGGAATAGGATATTGATTCTTGATGGTTTTATTTTTCAAGACCTGATAATCAATGCACATCCTCATGGTACCATCCTTCTTTAGAAATAAAACAACTAAAGAGGCGAATGGGATGCTACTCAATCTGATGTTTCCCACCGCTAGAAATTCCTTAATTGATTTCTCTATATCATCCTTGAAAATCCTAGGATGACAATAGGGGGGTGTGATAATAGGTTTGGCCTCGTCCTCCAGCTCAATGGTGTGCTCAAACCCCCTGTCAGGTGGTCTCCCTAGTGGAATCGACCCAAAAAACTATTGATGTCATCCAAACAAATTCTTGATCTATGTATGATACTATTGTTGACCCTCTAAATCCTTCCGCATAGTGATTAATCACTTTGCAACATATGATGCCTCAACATGTATGAATATCCACTCCATTGTTTTGGCTAAAACTGTCCTGGGTGCTCCTATTGACATGCCTCTCAGAACAACCTTATTCCTGTCACGGTCTCTGAATCCCATTTCCAAGGTTTGGTAATTGGTGGTGATTTTACCCAAGGTGATCATCCATTGGACTCCCAATACCACATCTGTGTCAGATAGGTCAACCACATAAAAGGCATCTCTCATTGTATGGTTTCCTAACTTTATCTCTAGGTCCATAACATTGTCTAGAAAATCCACTATATGGCCATATGCTACTGCAAAATCAAACCCCTCAAACTCCTCTGTTTGAAGTGCCCGTATTGATACCAATGAAGCATCAATGAAGTTGTGGGTTTCCCCACCATCTATCAGGGTGATTTCCTGTTTCCCCTGAATAGTCCCTCTGATCCAGAGGGTATCATACCTGGGAACACCAGAAAGGGTCGCTATGACTCTTCCCTTTGCTGATTTTTGTCTGTTAGCCTTCTCAGGAGGCTATGCAACTACCAGTGGGTGGGACCCTGCTAGTGTCGGTGGTCTATGGGGAGGATGCTCCTCTTCTTGTTTTAATTCCTCCTCTGAGCTAGTGGATCCACTATCCTACTCCTCCTCCTCACTATCCACATTGTCTGCTTCCACCTCAATATAATGAATATCTCCCTTTCCCATGCACCTCTGGCCTAGGACCCAAGGATATCTGCAGTTGAAGAAAAGCTTCTTCCTCATAAGCTCTTGCCTTGTCTCATCATCCAACTTCTCCTTGCCCTTCCATTCTCTCTGAAATGTCTTCCTGTCTCGATCCTTCTGTGGTACAAAGGGTTTGGAAAAGGGTTTATTTTTTGGCACAGAGTCTGCCAAATATCGAGTGCATAGGATGGAATCCTACAAGGTGTGAGGCTTGTATTCCTTCACCCATCCTCTCAAAGTCTCTATGAGTCCCTCTATGAATAACATCATGATCATCCTCGGCTTTGATATATCTTTCACTGCCACTGCTATCCACTAAAACTCTATGATGAATACCTCTACTATGCTAGTTTGTCTCAACTGGGATAGATCCTTGATGTGGATGTCGAGATCCCTCCTATCAAACCAGTCCATGAGTCTCTCTGTGAACTCCCTATAGGAGGTGGTGTGACTGTGACTTAACGTCACCAATCCATGATGCCACCACACGTGTTCCTCACCCTCCAAGTGTAGGGTAGCAAAATTGATGGCCTTTGTCTCGGTCATGTGGTTGATATTGTAGTATTTGTCTAGATTTTGTACCCAAGCTCTGGTGGTGCATTTGGAGGATCTGTCAAAAGAAGGTATGGTGATTTTTCCAACTTTCCAGATAAAATAAATATTATGCCCCTGCTACTGTTTCTGTCCTCCTCTTTGTGTCTCTATGGGGTAGTTCCTAAGTTCGAGTCCACAATACTCGACCAGGGTCATGTCCTGACGGAAGTAACATCCCAACACTGCATACTCCCTCCTATACTCTGCAATGTCCTCCACCTAAGTGGGCAACCTTTGTGTTATCGATGATTGTGTTGCTACTGGAGTTTCCCTCAGGAAACTGGGGAACAATGGTCTGTGAATCCTACTCGAAGAGGTGTATGTGCAAGTAGGATATTGGGTTATACTGCCTTCCCCTGAGTTTCCATGTGCTCCATGTGGGGATTGTGTGCCTGGGGGGCCCACTATGGCCAGTCTATCGACCATCTGTGCCAAGTACTGAGTCATGGCATGCTGACTGAATACCATATTGTCGAGTACCTACATAAAGGTTTCTTATGGGTCCATGGGGGATTTACCACTTCCCTCTAGTCTCTCATATCTGTCTCCTAACATCCTCTCTGCCTCACTCTCATCCTCACACTTTTTCCTTCTCTCTGCTTCCCTCTGTGCCTCTTCCTCTTCCTCTAAGTTGGGAGGAAAATGGGGAAAATTAGATCTAGGTATTCCCTCCTTGCGTCTATTGTAAGTGACATATTCATCACCTACGTGCTCGTGACCCTCTAGTTCCTCTGCTGCACTCATCAGCTTTAGTCATAGAATGGCAAGAATAAATATATGATACCACTGTAATGTTCCTAACTTGGATAGTCTGGGAAAAACGGATAATATGATGTATCTATTGTAGATAATTCATTGTTACAGCATATAAATGACTATATAGATGATAAATGAGAAAAAAGATTGCAAATATTATATTATGATATCTCTGTGAGTACAATGTCAAATGTGGATGAATAAAAATGAATCACTCGGCTAGATCAAATGAAAAAATGATCTTATCCAGAATATAATAATGAAACTAAATGATAATACCCAATAATGGATGAGCACTGTAGGATCAATGGATGAGCTGGAACTATGGCAGCTCGCATGGTAACTGCTGAAAGTCTAGAAAGTTCACCTTAGTGTCTAAACCTCTCGTAATGGTCTAGAAACTGTCCCAAATGGTGTGCCCTTCTCTAGATATTAGTCCTGGTGACTGACCGACCCCTCTGCTAGTGTGTCTGGACCCCGGATGGATCCCCTCGGGGGAATGCCCCCCTCTCTCACTGGAAAAATGCACCCTGGTGATTCCACCATTGGAATTGGCTGAGATGTGTCTAAAAATGATCGCCCCATTCTACTATGAAATTGGTCGGAAGGGTTTCCCTGGATCTGATCTGATGATCGCTCGGGAACCCCAGATGTGTCCTCCCAAAGTGTCGCACTCCCAATGTCCTGAAAATGTGCCCCAAATGATTCCTCTATTAGAATATGACAAGGAACCAGTAAAAATATGTGCCTTGTCTTCCTCTCAACTGGGTTGGAGGGAAATCTCTGAACTCTCCCTGGATGGGACAAGTCGATCCACTGAACCTCCTTATAAGCTGCACCCGCACCCTGAATAAGTGTGCCCTTGCTACTGGAACCTGTGTAACTATTGTTGAAGAATGATGGAAGACTTGTATGATATTCCCGGTGACTAGGGTGTGTCTCTCAACACCAAAATCAGCCAACTAGTGTCTTCCTCCTGGAATCCACTGAACTATCTCTCGTGAGATGCGCCTCTCTCCTCAATGGCAAGTCAAAATCTACATAATGGTGAATTAGTTCGTTGAACCTTCTCTTATATATTTCTGAAACCCTAATTCATTGTTGAATGCAAATTTTAGCTCGTCTGTTCTATTTTTAGCTCAAATTGACTTAAAATCACTTTTAACCATTTTTAGCTCAATGTCACTTTCTAAATATAACACCTTTGACTGGAGTGACCTATAGTAACCATGTTTACCCCTTTCTAGTCCTGACTATAGTCTAAAGGGGAAGTTTAGACCATTAAGCCTCCTCTCTGGAGGTCCTATTTGGAAAGGGATATTACAAAAATGGACATTCCAGGGGTAAAAACAGTTTTTGAGAAAGAAACCTATAGGATGTTTCTAGGAGCAATGGTGTTTCTAAAGGGAGTTTGGTGTGGAACTATGTATAAGATAAATTGAAGAAATATTAGTGGTGGGTGTAATAGTTCCATTATTCCTAATATTGGAGTTGAAGAAGAAAAAACTCCTATAATCTTTGGATAAAATGATATGTTGTGGCTTTAAAGACTGGGGAATATCAGAGAGAAGCGCCTTTGACTAATTCACAGTAAAGGTATGGTTGAAGGTATGTCTAACTTCTCTCTAGATTTTGATTTCTATGAATATTATGTATATGGGAAGCATAATTGGGTAAGATTCCCTTCTGATGCAACGAGGGCGGAGGGAATTTTACATTTGGTACATAATGATATGTTTGGACCCATGTTGGTTCCATCAATGGGAAAATCTATGGAATATGTCTCATTTATAGACGACTTATCGAGGAATATATGGATATATTTCCTCAAGAATAAATATAAAGTCTTTGATAAGTTTAAAGAGTTTAAGGATCTTTTGGAAAATTAATGAGAGAAAATAATTAAGGTGCTAAGAATAGATAATGGTGGAGAGTTTTGCAGAAATGAATTTGAAGAACACTATAAGAATCATAGTATATCAAGGTAGAATAATAATCCATATACACCTCAACATAACGGAGTTGAAGAAATGATTAATAGGATGATGATGAAAAAATCAAGGTGCATGCTCAGTGGTGTCGAGTTAGGACAAGAATTCTGGGAAGAGGCAGTAGATACTGCATGTTACCTGGTCAATCGATCACCCTCATCAACATTAGATGAAAATTATCCACACGAGGTATAGACTGGTAAGAAACCCTCTCTGACACATCTCATGGTATTTGGTTGTGATGCCTATGTTGATGCTACAAAGGAAAACAATCTAGTAAGCTAGAGAAAAAGGATGAAAAGTGTATCTTTATAGGGTATAAAGATGGTCTGAAAGGTTATAATATTTGAAACCCAAAAAATAAAAAGGTAGTGTATAGCCAAGATGTGGTATTTAGATAAATCAAATATGTTGTAAAACAAGAAGTCCTACCAAAGGAGGAAGAACAAAAGAAGATAGAGTTTGAATTGAAGGAAAATGAATCAGACTCTATAGAAGAACAAGAATCAAAAGATCCTCATACTCCAGTATTGAGGAGATTGGTTCAGGAAAGAAGGAAAGGTATACTCCACCTGATTTCCATTCAAATTTTTCTTTGTGTATTACTGATGATGATCCTAGAACTTTTAGGGAGACAGTGGATTCATAGGATGAAAAACTCTTGAAAAAGGCCATGATTGAAGAAATGGAAGCCTTGGACAAGAATGATGATGGCAATCTAGTGGAGTTTTCGACTAGAAGAAATCCCATTTGCAAAAAATGGGTGTTTAAGAAGAAACTAAATGCAGAAGGAAAAGTGGAGAAATACAAAGCTCTGTTAGTAGCAAAAGTGAGATCGGAAG
>CBVK0100005049.1:0-15656 GCA_900067695.1 Picea abies | reverse complement strand
ATTGTGGGCCATGAGACATGATCTCCTCTAGTTACCTCTAGGCATGGGGGTGTAACATGTTCCATAACTGATAATACAAACATGTTTTCCATGTGTCATCTTTCTTTGGAAACAAATATTGGTGGATCCAAAATATGATGAGTTGGGTTAAATGTGCCTCATACCTGACAACTCTTAAATCTAAATATTAATCATGTCATTGTTGAACAACAAAGTTCTATGAAATGTCGCATTTGGAAAAACAACTCCCTATTATATTTCAATGGAGTGCTCAATTGTACATCTTGGAGGCATTCCATTTAGTTCCTTGAACAACTTTGAATATAACTAAAATAAATTGTCCAACTACTGATTACCTATGCATGATGAGGCCTTAAGGTCCCAATGTTGGTTCCTTGAACAACTTTGAATATAACTAAAATAAATTGTCCAACTACTGATGACCTATGCATGATGAGGCCTTAAGGTCCCAATGTTGATTGAAGTACCATTCCCTTCCCCCTTTCTTGAGTTACAAAACTAACAAATAAACTATCCTAATGATGTGATCAGAATTTGAGCTCCAATTATAGAATCTAACACTAAGTGTGTTGGATCTTTTTACATTGTCATTGAGTAAACTTGACCATGTTTTAAAAGTTGGTATTAGTTCTTACACCACTGATAGACAAAATCTCAATCCTCACTGGAATGCATTGTCAAAAAGCACTCCACACACAACCAAACATAACAACATTGAACTCTACTTCATTAATGTAATTGCTTGAGATGACAAACTTATTTCCCCTTATTTTAGACACATAAATCCTTTTTCTTACTGAGCTGACCAAAGAGTAGGGTTCAAGATGCACAATTGTACATAATTTGTGTTTCTTCATTATTACATCCGAGATGAGATCTCACTAGCTAGATGCCAACATCAAACATTGTAGTCACACACTCCTTCTTTATGTAGATATCAATGGAGAAATGATTCACACACTCTATGTGACTAGGTTGGATGATTATCATTAAGGAAATACCTTTTGTTATAGAGTTAGACATTGCTAACCCTTTCTCTCCTTACTCTCATTGTAGACTTTTTATGCTTCTTTATATGCAATCACCAAAAATAATCTTTCACGTGTCATCCTTGCTTGCAATAACTGCATAAGCATGTGTACTTCTTTGGTGTGCTCTATTAGTCCTTCAATGACTTGGAATTAGTCTTTTGTTTTATAGTCTCATAGAATGGCTTCTTTGTTGCACTTTTTTTTGCAACAATCTCCTTTCATTGATTGGAATTAGTGCCAAAAATGATATTAGGCTTCCTCCAACTACTATTTGCCTTTGCTAACTTTATTTTTCAACAAGTGTCTTCAAGAGTGTGGAAGACAAACATCTCAAGTTTTTTTTGGATTAGGTTATCAATCCACCAATGAACTTGGTTAACAATTTGTCTTCATTGCACATCACCTTGACTCAAATAATATATTAGTTGAATTTTAGTTGGAATTCTATTGCAAATATTTCCATTTTTTATACTACTCCTTCAAATAGCCAACACTATATATTTTGTCCTTGACAGTGATCTTGAACTCATCAAATGTCGTGATTTAATTGGCATCGAATGTCAATTTACACACACATAAATTCTCCTACTATAGAAAATCTTCCCTACATATACATAACTTTGTGAAGACAACCTTATCTTCAATTATGAATTACTAGATTTAATAAAAGGAATTGAGTTCCATCATCCAATCATGTTACATAGGGCATATTTTCCACTTTAAGAGAGGTCAATCATATATTTGATCATTAAATTCCTCTAATACCACTCAATTTTAGGTTTGGTATGCTTTTAGAGGGTTTCTTGTGGATATCCATCTATAATGCTAAAATAAAGCATATTAAAGTTTACAACAATTGAGAAATATTGGTCGTTTGTTTATTCACATTCTCTATTTTTCCAATGAGATTGGAAATTCTTTCATTTACTTGTTCAATGCAACTCAATGTGCCATCTTCCATTTCTTTCTTCACGCGAGAGCAAGTTTTTCCATAAACCATGTATAAACTCCTACAACTGCATGCAAAATGATGCTTTGATACCGATTTGATCCAAAAATAGTGCATTAGTGATATTAGCACTCCCACATATACGTGACAAGTTCAAATTACATACATGGTCCTTAATGATTTATAATACACTAAATCAATAAGTGAATTTAGATCATATAAATGAATCAAACAATAAACATATTTTCTTTTAAACAAGATACTTCTGATTATGTGCAAAAAATGTTTCCCTGCGTGAAACATGTCTTTGGGAGATTTGAACCTTGGTGAGTGGTATGAAACAACCCTACCTTACTAACTAACCAAGGCCTCACTAACAATAATAAACATATATTGGTGCAATAAATTTGAAAAAACAACTCAATTTTTGAATTTTTATTAATTGAAAGATAAGGTGCAACACCATATGAACAACATAAACATTGATGCATACAACAACAAATCAACTCATCAAAAAACCCTTTACAATTTGAAGATGAGATACAAATAATTTGGTAAGGGAATACAAATTGATTCATTTCTCATCTTTTCGACATTCATATTTTGTAAAGTGTATAATTACAAAATTTGGGAAGCGAAAGAGATAGAGAGGGAGAGATGATGTGTTGGGACTATTGAGCTTTTGCATATGATAACACATTGAGCTATCCATGTGTGTCAACATGCATGTATTGTTTGGAGATGTTCATATATGACAAAGTTATACATGTTAAGGTAGCATGACTTTCTATTAGCATAACTAACTTCAAAACTACCTGATCAAGTCAAAATGTTAGAACTATATGACTAGAGGAATATTAGGGTGTCCATGACACAAAACTAATTTGCTACTCCAATTCATTACAACACTGACCATTGGAATAAGCATACTCCATTAATGATTTTACACGATTCTACATATTTGATATAGTGACCAAATATGCACACCCATCCTTAGTGAACTTCTCATTTGCACGACTCCTTTAGTCATGGACTTACTTGATATCTCACTCCTTCATGGATCATCCATCTAAGAAATAACATTGCAAAATATGTTGCCTCTACTTGACTTCCAAGTAAATACAATACAAGTCTATGAATATACTTAACCAACTCACAATGCTATAATTGTGTGACTAGATCAATATTAGTGTGTTTGAGATGCAATGCCAATTTGCTACTCTGATTAGCACTAAAGTTGAGCATTACAATGGGCACCCCACGTTGATGATTCAAAACAATTCTACACCTTTAATACAATGACCAAATTTGTGCACCTGTGCTGAGAGAATTCTTGGAAAATTTCTCATTAGCACGACTCTTCTAGTCATGGACTTTGTCAATCTCCTACTCCTTTAAGGATCATCCATCTAATGAATAATATTTCAAAATGTTTTGCCTCTAACTATCGTCCAAATAAATATAAGTATATGCTTAGGATTAAAAAATCCATCCTTGCAAAACTAGAAAGGCAACATTCATCACCTCTATCTAATGTCCAATAAAATCCAATCAAATGGTTAAGATAGAAAGCCTTAACTATTGCACCATTGATGATTAAGCAATAAATTCAACCACGAGATAAAGAGCATGTTCGCTCAATATGTAGACAAGGTTCCAAGAGGGCATTCAATAAAGGGTTTGTAGTGTAGCACCAACAAATCAATGCCTAGAACATCGAAGGTCTCACATGAGGTGCAAGGCCTAGACATTAATCATGTCGGGTGAACAACAAAATGACGAAGCATACCTACAAAGCTTCACTCCTACTATCTACCTCTACACATTCATACCAACATTAAGCATAATATGCAAAATGCACCATCTTGAAGAGAGTTCATTCATCACAAAACCAAAGTGAATAAGCATGAAATAGATATCATCGATATAAATAACAAGTTGGAATATAGATAAGAGACATACTTCCATTAAACTAGATAACTAGCATATGTATCATTACATTCATATAATAGATTATCCGTCATCATTAATGAATAACAAAAAAAAAACATAACAACTCCACTAAAACCCTAAAAAATTAGCTAGGATGAATGACATATACATATATGTTAAACATATACATATATATTAAATGTTATAATAACAAAAAAAAACATAACAACTTCACTAAAACCCTAAAAAAATAGCTAGGATGGATGACATTAATGTCCATAATATAGTTCATAGCTTTTTAACTATCTACTACAATTGTTCAACCACATTCTTCCCCAATTTTTTTTGTGATCATGCTCCTTCTAATCCAATGTTCATTGACACCCCAATTACCTTTAGCACTTTGCCTTCCTCTCGTAGTTGGTCCAAGTCTCCAAAATTGGTGATACAACCTTGAATTTGAGTTTGATAAGCTGGCACAACCACATCATGCCATCCAAAAAGAAAGAGGCAATAAAACACACGTTAATATATCCATTCGACAACACTGCAACACATATAAATAAATAACCAAAATTTATAATAAAGTCTTGCATGATAACCACAACAACGCAGCAAAAACCTCTGTTACCTAAAGAAGCATGGACAATAAAGAAAGGTCACAAGCTTTCCAAAATCTTCCTCTACGATCTCCCAATTCTATAATGAATTAGTTCCGGAATTCTATTTCCTCCTTTAAATACGATCACCCAATTCTATAACGAATTAATTCCGGCATTCTATTTCCTCCCTTAAATCACGATACAAGTCCCTTCATTGAAGTCTAGTAGACATGAGCACATGGTGCAGCCACAAGCGACAAAGTGCCATGGTAGTCGATATCGATGCTCGTTATAGTTTTGGATCCCGTGCCTTCAAGTTTCACACCCAAGTGAATGTGGGTGGCTTTTAGGGAATTCTTGAAGGGATTTTTGGATAACGCATAAGACTTTTATATAGTTTAAAATATATAAAAATCATAATTGTAAGTATCGTGCGCAAATATAGTCAAAGAACAATATTATACGACCCCATGGTCTCACACCGTCTTTTATTAAATTATATATAAAATTGTTTTTATGGAAATGAGGCATCATGGTTGGATATTGGAGCAGCATTTATTTCAGCGATAGCTTTTTGTTGATATAGTACGATCAACGTTGGGAGTTGGATTCATAGTGTGTTGGGTCAAACCATCAAAATTCGAGAGTAAACTAAATCTACGCTGCTTTACGCTAAACTAAGTCTCGTTAGAAGGGTCAAGACACAATAATTCAGGTTTCAGGCGTCAGCCAGAGTTTCACAGCGAATGAATTGAGTGATGGAGGCACAGAATAAACTAAATCTACGCTGCTTTACGTTAAACTAAATCTCGTTGGAAGGGTCAAGACACAATAATTCAGGTTTCAGGCGTCAGCCAGAGTTTCACAGCGAATGAATGAGTGGTGCAGCCCCAATCCCCAACAGCAGTGCGCAGCCGCAGAGAGTCCATTGGGAAATCGGACCCGCCGAAAAAAGCACCTGTGGGCCATTCACGGGTGCCCCATGTGAGGGCCGCGCCACAGGCCTATTGGTTGGCTGTTGCTTCAAAGAGAAATGAAAAATAATGGGGAGATTACATGTGCACAGCGTGCACCCCGATCCCAAGGATGCTGACATTTACATCGCGATGGAATGAATGCATGCATGATGATGAGCATGATGCGGACGGTACCCGCGGACTTCTCATGGGTCCAAACGGTGCGCCATGGGTTTCAGCCTTTGGGGTCATGTATGTATGTATGTATGGGCGTGTCGAGGAACAATGTGGACAATGCCGTACGGCTCTTTTGTTTTCCTTCCTTTTCATTTCGCGTCATTTCGTGTAATTTCATTCGGCGAACAAGTTCTTGAATATTATTGCGACGGAAGCTTTGATAATGGCGGAGCGAGCTTCAGGCGTGGGCGATGAGGATCGTAATGGCGGAATGTTATGGAGGTCGCTTGATTCGTCCACGGTGTAAGGCTTTCGTTGCGATTCCCGTGTTCTTTTGCGCTCTCGCTAGCCGTATTTGTGTAATGACATGTCGAGCGTTTTACATTTTTTTCCTTTTGAAGGCAGAAATTGTTTCGATTTGGTAACCTCGGCTTTTGTTTTTGTGATATGTATCCGGCTAATCTGCTTTGTTGTGCGCGGAGCAGAAGATTTTTGTTATAAAGCACTGCTCATTTTTCCAACCTTAAAGCTTCTGAAACACGGGTCTATTCATCGGCTCCAAGCATTCCGTTTTCCTGAAATTCTAATCTTAGCTCCATTCAGGCTTAATCATTTCCACTCGTTCCTTTAGCATGTACAGATTTACTTGCATCGATTAAAAAAAAAACATGTATTCTTTGTTTTCTCAAGTTTTGTTTATCTTTTTAGCACAAGCTTTAGCATTTATAGATTTACTTGCATCGATTTGAAAAAAAAACACATGTATTCTTTGTTTTCTCAAGTTTTGTCTATCATTTTAGCACGAGTTGGCTGGCGATTTAACATTCTGCTGCATTGCATTTGCGAACTTGTTACGAAGTGAATTTAAATTCAACGTTTGATAAGACGCCGTATATATATATATATATATATATATATATATTCATAAGGTTGACTGCAGGGAAGCTTGTAAGAATTTTTTCGATCGACATTGGATTTTCAGGTCGCATCCATGAAAGAGACTGCAGCGTTTTTAATATTTTTTTACCTCAACAGTATTTTAAACCGTGAATTTTAATGTTCTTGAACTGTAAATTCTAATGAAAATGTCAGGTCTCTTCATTTCGATTTCTTAATTTCTTTGAGAGAAGAGACTGCAGTGCTATTTTGTTTTGTTTATTTTTTTTCCCTCAGATTATCCAACAGTATTTTAAACTGTGAATTTGATGTTCTTAAACGGTAAATTTTGAATGAAAACATTCCGATTTCTTAATTTCTTCAAGCTTTAGTTAGATCTACATCAAAACTTGTCTGTTTTTCATCCTTCATGCATGTAAACGTGTGCTGTAGGTCTCTGTAGCATGTGGCAGAAGCTCCACGGTCATGCGGTAGATTGAGCAAGAAGAATGTCTGGAATTTCGGCTTATGTTACAGGAGAAGCGTCATCTGTCACCGCTTAGCAAATCTGTTCTTCTGTAGCTCGGTAGATTAGATTAAAGCCTCTCAGTTTATGCCAGAAACATGCGATTGCAGTGTACATGGCTACTTCGAGGATTGCTAGTGTATAGCACCAGGTCTAACTTGTGAACGGCCGAAGATTCGATGGCTGTCGCAAGAGGCAAGGATGGGAAGTATGGATTTGATTCGGGGAAGTATGTCAGGTACACTGAAGAACAGGTACAAGCCCTCGAAAAATTCTATAGTGAATGCCCGAAGCCGAACGCTTTTCGTCGACAACAGCTTATCAGGGAGTGTCCACTCCTCTCCAACATTGAACCCAAGCAAATCAAGGTCTGGTTCCAAAATAGAAGGTAGGAGAATATCTTTGGATGTTTTGGTGATTTAGCTATAGTAGATATATACTAATTTATGTCTCTATGGCGTATTAAATTGTAACGATGTTTCTAATGGTGAGAGTGCATTCTATATTAATTTAAGACTGTAATGTTCTGGACTGGTGTGGATTGCTGGGGCGAACTTACAGGTGCCGTGAGAAGCAGCGCAAAGAAGCCACTCGTTTGCTTGCGCTGAATGAGAAACTGAAAGCGATGAACAAGGTTCTCGTGAAGCAAAATGACAATCTGTCAAAACAGGCCTTCCAGTTTGTGAGTCAGAACAACTTCTTGCGGCGACAACTGAAACTGTTGAAAGAGCAAAGTACTAATTTGGATGGCAGCAAGGTAGTTTCTTCTTTCCTCAACCGCCAAAATTTACCGTGAACAAAACTTCCGAATGGTTGTTTAGCATTCTGCTTGGGCTGGTGGTCCAATACTTGCTAGGCCTTTAAATGCTTGTAGAATTCATTATGTCAATTGCTCAACTGTATTTGGTTCATATCAATTGTGCAGTGCGTTGTGCCTGTTCGCAGCTATGCGAATCGGGAAATTTGAAGTTGATATCTTTCGGGGATTAGTTATGGGAACAGTACTGGGCGTCTGCTTGGTGACCTCTTTTATGGATTATAAAAGAAAGGCCATTCTATATGATATCCCTCACTTTATTCAATGCAAGTAACGATCTCTCGGACTTTTCTGGAAGAATTTTACTTTTATGACACAACTTACGCAATATTGGTTAAACTGATAACCGTACGTCCATACAACATTCGAGCAGATTTTTGACAAAAGCCATTCTATGCATCATAATAATGCAATTACTGATGAATAGTAAATGGAAACCATAGATGAATATCATACACACGCAAAGAGCGATCCTAAACGACCAACGTAGTCTTGATATGTAGGTATATTATTAAAGCAGTCTTCCAAGTTCATAGCCAATGACGATTACATACTCGGGCGCGAGTACGTTTTTACACATTTGTCCCAAAATTTGCGTGATACTGGGCCAATTCCTGATTCAGAATGTCTGCCAAGTGTCTAATTATTAACGAAAAGTTGGGGTCTGTGCTGATGCAAACCACGAAACAACCCCAATTGGCAATACGTAACGCTACTCTCCTAGCCTATCCTGCATTAATAATGGAATTAACCAAACATGGTACTTAAACATAAACGTAGAGACGAGAACCAAGCCATTCAAAATACGTTCCATTTACTTTTCAGGCCTATAAATTCATGTCCCTTGGTATTTATGGGCAAAAATTGGGAAATACAAAATATGTACCAGTTACTTTTCAGGCATATAAATTCATGTCCCTTGGTATTTATGGGCAAAAATTGGGAAAATAGCAGGAGAAACAAATATTTAAGGCAGCCTCGCTGGTGGTCGGATGGAATGGGTTTTATTATATAGCAGACATTGGTACCTTAGAATGCCAAGTCAACGGAGAGTTTAAGCCCTACAGAGTTGCAGACAAAAAGGTGTCGGGGACTGTCAATAAATTTGTAAAAGCCTTGCAGGTCATTTTTGGTTGTACCGTGGTTATTTCTTAGACCGCCTCTACTTCATTGTTATTAATTAGATACTGGAATAATCTATGAAGATGATGGTATACCTTTTGTTTGTTGTGCTTTCTGCAGGATGCTTTGGTAGCAATAGAAACTTTCATTGTTATTAATTAGATACTGAAGACGTTGGTATACCTTTTCTTGTGCTTTCTGCAGGATGCTTTGGTAGCAATAGAAACTTTCATTGTTATTAATTAGATACTGAAGATGATGGTATACCTTTTCTTGTGCTTTCTGCAGGATGCTTTGGTAACAACAGAAACCAGCTCAATTTCTAGACTTGTAAGTGGGTTGAGAAAGCATCGAGTGCCTCAGCCACCACCATGGGATGTAAACCCTGCCTGGTATGTTAATAGATTTTTCATATATTGCTCTTTGAGCAATATAAATAAGCTTGCGATCTCAATGGTCTTTTTTATGCAGATGATTCTAGGCTAAATTTAACACGTTATTGATGTCATCAAGCAGTAGAGTTTGTTCAGCAAATTGTTAAATACAAAACCGTATTTCTTCCAAATAATTTTTGCGGCTGTACTTTTATTTCTTATTAGCATATTTACTAATCTTGAATTTTCTAAATGCAGGCTTCTGGCTTTTGCAGAGGAAGCTCTTTCAGAGTTTCTAGCGAAAGCCACTGGCACTGGCATAGATTGGATTCAAATACCTGGGATGAAGGTTTGTTTTTCCTAGTTGTCCAACTTGTAGAGTTCTATTAATCTACTCAACTTTCAAAAGAGGTCTTAATGTGATAAAACGTTTCTGAGTGAATACTTTTTTCTCATTTGCCAGCCTGGTCCGGATTCCATTGGGATCGTGGCAGTTGGTCACGGTTGCGATGGAGCAGCTGCTCGAGCGTGCAGCCTTGTAGGGATGGAGTCCAGCAGGGTATGTCGGCGTTCTTTATTTGTTTTTGCAGTGCATTTTTCTTTTAAATTGAAGTTCAATGGAGTCGAATATTGTAAATGCGATCACAAAGACTAGACCTTCCTAGGTTAAAAGCTCTCGATATTGATCAAATAGCCTAGATATACATAGCAAACCAGCTATATGGTTGGTTCAGGCTGCTAAATTCGGCCAATATATGTACCACAACGACATATACCTGGGAGTAGGTCTCGTGTCCCCTGCATCGATGGGGGTGCTATTGGGACGTCCCTTGCCGTCCCTGGATACCACAAAGGCAGCCCTTGTGATAGGGGACTATCCCACGGACATGCTGTGCTGATTTAGGATGCCGGGACATCCCCCAACTATCGAGGGAATCACGTACAACTGCACACATTGAAAACAAAGATTATAAAACTTGATTGTTTTCGCCTTTTCTTTCGTGGCCCTAATGAATCCTACCTATTCTCTAAAAGCTTGCACCTCTTCCGAGAGCCCTCAAATTTCATTTTGTAAGTGGTTGACAAAAGGTCAACAACAAGTGAGCAGTTAGTGAAAAATCATCAATTTTTGAGCTTGGAAGAATATTTTTCGTCTTGGAGAAGTAGGGAAACAACCGAGGGAGCAAGTTGGAACTCGTGAATATGTGTTTAAGTTTGAGCAGAATGCATCTTCGATTCTTAAAAGAGGATGGATGAAAACATTTTAAAAATTGTTTTCAAATGAGTAACAATATTTTATTGATTGAAGCTTGGAAGAATATTTTTTGTTTTTGGAGAAGTAGGGAAACAACTCAGGGAGTAAGTTGGAACTCGTGAATGTGAGTTTAAGTTTGAGCAGAGTGCATCTTTGATTCGAAGATGGATAAAAACATCTTAAAAATGGTTTTCAAATGAGTAACAATATTTTATTGATTGATAATAAAATGATGATGCAAGAAAGGGAGAATATATATATTTAAACAAAAGAGGGACCTATAGATAAAGCACATATTAATAGCAGAAAATTGTAGAACAACAAATGAGAGAGGGAGAGAACCATACTAATGGCCTTGCATTAGCTTTTAAATAAACTTATATATGAGTGTATCAAAAGGGTGAGTATTTGTATTCCACTTAATTAGTGACTAATCCAAAAGTAGGCTAAACGAAAGTCATAAATTGACTTTATTCCACAACTTACTTTCTAATTAAATACTAAAGGACTATATATGACCATTAATTATATACTCTAATATCGTTCCTTAATGGTCATATAAAAATCAAATGCTTGTTTTAGAAAACAAATTTATCGATACCAAACTTGTTAAAGTAGATGTCTACAACATATCTTTGTGTTGTGCAACCAATCAACAACTAGAAATGATATTGTACATCCGTTTGTTGGAAATCCTCCAATTTACTGTTCATCATTTCATATCCCAATGCCTTTTTTGCACACCTTGAGTTTTTCTCACTGATCGAGGAGGATATCCACAACCGATCCAATTAGATGGTCTCAAATTCTACTAAAGATATTTTAATGTCGAAGAGCTCGTCAAGAGATTTCCAACGCAATTTGAATGGGGTCAAATGGACACCATATGCAAAAGTATGGTATGTTGAAGTTGAAGACAAATAGTGGACAATGATGACACGTGGACCAACTGACACGTGGATTAATCACAGGATGACACATGGATCATTCTAAGGCTAACATGTGGACCAATCAACCACTGACACGTGGAAAAATAAGAAGGTTCTTAAGAGGTACGTGGAGATTGGTTGTTGAGACTTAAAAGGGATTTTTAATTATATTCTATCATGTCAAATCCATAAAAAAGGGGATTCAAAATATTATTAAATATTTTTCCACCTAATATGGGTATGTGGCGATAGGTCGACCTACATGCCATTAATATAGTTTCTATTTAATTAATAAAGGATTTAAATAGTATGAAGTTGGAGCCATGTACTTTTTATATTCCATGTAAAAGGGAGTAGGAAGATTTCATGTGATTTGAACCATGATATCCTCCCATAAACTCTAATGTCTTAACACTATACCACAAGCCATAGACTTGATATAAAAGGAACTTAATTTCTTTTGAAGAAGGATAGTTGTGCTTTGTATGAAGAATAGGCAAGATAAGTTCTTTTTAGGAGGAAGAGGTCAAAGAGGGTTGTCATTCTAGCACCATTGTCTTCCGTGAAGAACTTAAAGGCCATTTTTTTATGTAAAGAAGACATATTGATGTATTTTTCATCATTTTAATGAATCAGTTCTTCGATTGAAGCAGACCCAAAGATGTAGCCCGGGCGGGGTGAACTCCGTTAACAAATTGCTAAGTATTGTCTAGGTTTCGTTGTTGTTCTCTTCTCAATTTCAGTCATTTAAATTGCTTATTAAACTTTATTAAATCAATTTTTAAAAATTATGGGAAAATTGAGAAGTTTTGTATAATCATTCAAAATAGTGTAACAAAGCAATTTTAGCACTAATTTTAGATCAAGTTTGGTATCAAAGCAGTTGATCGGGGATTAACTCATGTGTTGATTTAGATTTGTTAGATCAAGTTTGGTATCAAAGCAGTTGATCGGGGATTAACTCATGTGTTGATTTAGATTTGCACAAACGTTGGTATTGAATGCTAACCAGGTCTAAGCTCAAGCACGAAGAAGGTTCGCTTGAAGAGTACAATCCTAAGATTGGTATGAGACATGCATTCCAACGACACATGATGGTATCTCCAAGCGAAGAAGACCTCACTAAGTATGAAAGAACGTTTTGGCAAGCTTTTCTTGACATGAAGGCCATGGTGGAAGAGTTATACAGAGAACGAAGGAAGAACAAAGAAGGCCCAAGTCATGATAAAGGTGAAAGAGGTGGTGATGATCGTCCTAAAACTCCTCCATCTCCATCCTCCTTCAAGTTCAAGTTCCTCTTCAATTCCATAGAGAAAACAACCAGGGAAAATTGATTCTAATCTGTCTTTGCTAAAATTAGATGTGAAATTTGTTTTGCCAATGTATAATGGCGAGCTTAATGCAAAGAAGTTGGATAATTGGATCAAGCAAATTGAAGTATATTGCAGGGTTCACAGAATCATGGACGATGAAGCAAAAGTCCATCTAGCTACTCTTCGACTAGGAGGCACAACATTGATATGGTGAGAGAGTAAGAGTCAAGAAGATAAAGTGATATCTTCTTGGTATGAGTTTATCACTGCATTAAAGAAGCAATTTTATCCTTTAGCGGCAACAAGCAATAATGGATTGGCAGAATCTAAGGCAAGGTAGAGAACAAAATGTGCAAGACTATACTCAAGAGTTTAGAAAGAGGGCATTAACTTTGGGCATTCCTCTTTATACGCAAGACACTCTTTTAAAGTATATTGGTGGGTTGCATAGTTACTTGATTCATACTATTCTTATGTTTAACCCAACTAATTTCGATGAAGTTTGTGTCCAAGCTACTCATATTGAGTCAAGGGAAAAGGATGTCCAGGACAACATCTCAAAGTAAACAGTTCCCCCAGTTACAGACAAAAACAAAGGAAAGGGTAAGATGAAACGAACAACGATAGTGAAGAAAGAAGATGAGAAGCCTTCATGTTCACATTGTAAAAAGGAAGGACATGATGATTCCAAGTGTTGGAAACTTCGTTAAGAACTGAGACCAAAGTGGTTCGGGAATAAGAAGGGTAATAAGAAGACCACTGCTACAATCCAACAGGATCTTGGATCGAATTTAGGGGATGAAACCAAGGTCATCGCCATGGGAATGCAAGGCATATCTTCTTCTGCTACTTCTAGTTCTAATACTCATTCTTTAAAATTGGAAACTGTGCACGATGAAAGGAAAAGAAGTGAGCTATTCCATATTAGAGTCATCTCAAAACATACAAATATTGATACACTCTTTGATAGTGGTTCACAAGATAATATCATTTATGAAGAAATTGTTAAGACATTGGGACTTGAAACTAAGCCTCGTCCAAAACCATATCCTCTAGGATAGGTATGTGAAGATGCTAAATTACAGGTATCCAAAGAATGTAAGCTTAGATTTGCAATCACTTCTAAGTTCATTGATGAGTTAGAATTAGATGTGGTACCGCTTGATATTTGTGGGATTGTTTTCGGAAGTCCTTATTTGTATGACGGGAAAGCTATCTTCTATAGGGAGGAGAACAAGTATCATCTTACAAAGGATGGGATTGAGTATATTTTAAGAGCCCATCGTGAGAAGACTAACTTTTCTCTTGCTACTACAGGACAAATGAAAAGGTTGGTAAATGCAAGCAAGATTTTTGTACTCCTGTGTGTAAAGCTAAGGATGATGATAAATCCAAAGCTTTCTTAACTCAAGGTTTGCAAACCAATACTATAACATGTACCAATTATGTAGTGATTCCTCCCATTTCCTCTATTCCTACAGTACATCCTCCAACACCTGTGGAAAGCCATTGACAAAGGTTGTTGATGTAGTTCAGCCAGATGCTGTTAAGGAGTTATGCAAGTCGTTGATCATTGAAATGGAAGAGGCTTCACTAGAAAAGTTGATAGCACTTCAGATAATTGCTGGAATATTTCTTCCAATTCTGATAGTGGAACAACTAAAATGGTTGACACTTTCTGTGTGCATAATATGACAGATGAATTAGCGATTAAAAAGGCCAAGTTGACCCGTTTTCTATCATTTGCTAAGTTGCGCCAATGGTATGCATCTAATTTCCAACTAAAAAAAAAATGCTATGGCAAGGTATTATGTTGTTGTTCTTTGTTGTTTGCAATTGGTTTTGTCATACCCAAAAGGAATTGTTGCAAAGCATGTGCCGGGTTTTGTGGTAGCATTTGTGATGTTTTTTGCTTATGGGTTGATGAGTAGTCTTTGTATATTTCCTGTTTACAAACATGGTTACTATTCAAATGGATTTACAAGTGATAGTATTGATGAGTATGGATCATTTGTGAGGCTATTTGTAGCACGATGGATGGATACCGGACAAGTGAGGAAGCGGTACCTCACTTATTTTCTAAATAAAATCAGACTTATGGTGGTCCAAAAACTTCTTAGTGGGGAGGAATGATCTAGGAGGATCTCCACAATCGATCCAATTAGATGGTTTCAAATTCTGCTAAAGTTTTCTTCATGTCGAAGAGCTCATCAAGAGCTTTCCAATTCAATTTGAACAGGGTCAAATGGACACCGTATGCAAAAGTTATGCCATGTTGAAGTTGAAGACAAACAATGGACAGTGCTGACATGTGGACCAATGACATGTTGACACGTGGACCCTTCTGAGGCTGAAATATGGACCAATGACAGGATGACATGTGGACCATTCTGAGACTAAAATATGAACCAATTAGCAACTGACATGTGGAAAAATAAGAAGGTTCTTAAGTGGTACGTGGAGATCGGTTGTGAGATTTAAAAGAGATTTTTAATTATATTCAAAATATTATTAAATATTCTGCCACCTAATGCCAGCAATACCTACCAAGATCAAGTCAAACTATAAAGTACATCCACCAATAGCTTGAGCTACCCATATGAATGCATATTACATGCCATTAATATAGTTTATATTTAATTCATAAAGGGTTTAAATAGTATGAAGTTCGAGCCATGTATGTATTATATTCCATGTAAAAGACCCATGAATGCATATTACATGCCATCTAAGTCACCTGACACGGGGACACGGGACACGGAGGACACGGAAATAC